>JAWPHD010001695.1:0-299815 GCA_037043455.1 Cyrtodaria siliqua
AATGATGAATGGGTCACACATGGTAAACCAGCTGTAAAGAAAAAATCATTCAGTTTTTGCTAGATAAAATGTATAACAAATGATATAACCATTTAAAGCTATCAAGAGACCAGCCCAGATTGATTGACTAGACAACAAGCAGTTTGACTAGACTAAAGCAACTTGACTAGACTACCAGCAACTTGACTAGACTTCCATCAACTTGACTAGACTACCAGCAACTTGACTAGACTTCCATCAACTTGACTAGACTACCAGCAACTTGACTAGACAACAGCTTGAACAGACTACACACAGCTAGACCAGACTATACACAGCTAGACCAGACTACACACATCTTGACTAGACTACACCAGCTTAATCAGACTACCCACAGCTTGACCAGACTATATACACCTTGACCAGACTACACACAGCTTAACTAGATTACACAAGCTTGAACAGACTACACACAGCTTAATCAGACTATACACAGCTTGACCAGACTACATACAGTTTAATAAGTCTATACACAGCTTGACCAGACTACACATATATTGACAAGACTATACACAGCTTGACCAGACTACACACAGCTTGACCAGATTACACACAGCTTGAACATACTATACACAGCTTGACCAGACTACATACTGTATAGACAAGACTACACACAGCTTGACCAGACTACACACAGCTTTAACAGATAATATAGGGCTTGACCAGACTACACATGGATTGACTTGACTACACACAGCTTGACCAGACTACACACAGCTTGACCAGACATTATACAGCTTCACCAGACTACACACAGTTTGACAAGACTACACAGCTTGACCATACTACACATAGCTTGACCAGATAATACACGGCTTGACCAGACAACACACGGCTTGACTGGACTACACACAGTTTGACCAGACTACACATAGCTGACCAGGCAATACACAGCTTGACCAGACTACAAAAAGCTTGACAAGACTACACACAGCTTGACCAGAATCACCAACTTGACCAGACTACACACAGCTTGACCAGACTATACACAAATTGACCAGACTACACACAACTGGTCCGACTACACACAGCTTGACCATACTACACACAGCTAAACCAAACTACACATAGCTTGACTAGACTAGACCAGCTTGACCATACTACATGCAGCTTGACCAGACTACACATGGCTTGACCAGACTAAACACAAATTGACCAGACTACACACAACTTGACTAGACTACACCAGCTTGACCAGACTACACATGGCTTGACCAGACTATACACAGCTTGACCAGACTACACACAGCTTGACCCAACTACACACAGCTTGACCAGACTACACACAACTTGATCAGACTACACACAGCTTGACCAGACTACACACAGATTTACCCGACCACACAATGACTAGACTACACACAGCTTGACAACACTACACACAACTTGACCAGACTACACACAGCTTGATCTGATTACACATAGCTTGACTAGACTATACACAGCTTGACTAGACTACACATGGCTTCACCAGACTACAAACATATTGACCAGACTACATACAGCTTGACCAGAATACACACAGCTTGACCAGACTACACACAGCTTGTCCAGACTACACACATCTTGACCAGACTACACACAGCTTGACTAGACTATACATAGCTTGACCAGTAGTGTTTGGTCAGTATTCTTAGACGATCGATTACCGATTTTAATTGCGATTAATTAATAATAGGGTATTTGTCTAATAACCTAAATAACTATTTATAGTTTAACACACAGCTTGACTAGACTGCACACAGCTTGATCAGACTACACATAGCTTGACTAGACTATACACAGCTTGACTAGACTACACACAGCTTGACCAGACTACAAACATATTGACCAGACTACATACAGCTTGACCAGACTACACACAGCTTGACCAGACTACACACAGCTTGTCCAGACTACACACATCTTGACTAGACTACAAACAGCTTGACTAGACTATACATAGCTTGACCAGTAGTGTTGGGTCGGTATTCTTAGACGATCGATTATCAATTTTAATTGCGATGAATTAATAATAGGAGATTTGTCTAATAACCTAAATAACTATTTATAGTTTAAGAATATATGGCAAAAAAGGGTGCAGGACATTTTGTACCTTGGATGTTTCGTACCCAGTTTTGGCAACATTTGGGTACGAAACATCCAATGCCAAAATTGGGTATGAAATGTCCAGCGTACGAAACGTCCCAGGTATGAAACATCAATAGTTCGCAGTTTGGGGCCTAAGGACCTTTTATGTATTTAAAAACTATATAGATATGTTACACTGCACTACATACACATATACTGATGTCAAGTTGCACTTCACTACACAAGATACACGTATACTGATGTCACGTTGCACTGCACTACACAAGATACACATATACTGATGTCACATTACTGATACACATATACTGATGTCACGTTACACTGCACTACACAAGATACACACATACTGATGTCACGTTGCACTGCACTACACAAGATACACATATACTGATGTCACGTTACACTGCACTACACAAGATATACATACACTGATGTCACGTTACACTGCACTACACAAGATACACATATACTGATGTCATGTTGCACTGCACTACACAAGATACACATATACTGATGTCACGTTGCACTGCACTACACAAGATACACATATACTGATGTCACGTTACACTGCACTACACAAGATACACATACACTGATGTCACATTACACTGCACTACACAAGATACACATATACTGATGTCACGTTACACTGCACTACACAAGATACACATACACTGATGTCATGTTACACTGCACTACACAAGATACACATACACTGATGTCACGTTACACTGCACTACACAAGATACACATATACTGATGTCATGTTGCACTGCACTACACAAGATACACATATACTGATGTCACGTTGCACTGCACTACACAAGATACACATATACTGATGTCACATTACACTGCACTACACAAGATACACATACACTGATGTCACATTACACTGCACTACACAAGATACACATATACTGATGTCACGTTACACTGCACTACACAAGATACACATATACTGATGTCATGTTACACTGCACTACACAAGATACACATACACTGATGTCACATTACACTGCACTACACAAGATACACATATACTGATGTCATTTTACACTGCACTACACAAGATACACATACACTGATGTCATGTTACACTGCACTACACAAGATACACATACACTGATGTCACGTTACACTGCACTGCACTGCACTACACATACACTGATGTCACGTTACACTGCATTACACATACACTGATGTCACGTTACACTGCACTACACAAGATACACACACTGATGTCATATTACACTGCACTACACAAGATACACATACACTGATGTTACCACTTTAAAGTTTCATTATCAACAGAATGTGCATTTGGCTCAAGCAGATGAGCAATGAAGGCTTTAAATGTTGCTTAACATTAAACACAATACTGAAATGGCTTAACTTTTTCAAGCGAAGCTTCAACATTTATGATTTTCGTGTAACAAAGTATACTTTGATTAAAATCCTTTTTTTCTTGAGCTAGGGTGCTAAAACCATTGTCATGGTCAAGTTAAGTTCACTATGTCCTTGACATTGAACCACAAAATAATGATCTAAATATCAAAAGGCATCTCTAACCTCAAACGGATCATTGTTTTATTGTTTCATGAACACAGACACTTGAGAAAATGTGCAAGTTTGTATTTGTACAACTCCAGATAGATCACAGTTTCATGAACATGGGACATGTACAAGTTGAGACAGTTTATCAAAACCATTTTCAAGCTCAAATACATGCACTAGTTCACGGGGACTTTGACCACCGCCACCAAAACTCAATATAAACATAATGACAGGATCAGTAGAACTTTAGACAACAACTTTGAAGTGAATTTTACAATGTTCTAGGTCAAGACGTGTAACCTTGAACACTGATCTAATGATCTTAATATTAGTAACCATCTGACCACCCCCTAAGTAGGTCTTGTAAAGATATTGAACTAAACCCATAATTTTCAGGGTTAATGTGACCTTGACCTTGAGCTCAATAGGTGAATGACCAACCCCAAATACCATATTTCTGCTGATAATAGTAGTGCAAAATGCCAACGGGGCACTCTTATAAAATAAAACAGAATCTTTTTTTTTTTTTTATTAGGGTTACATACATGTGATGATACCTCACGGCGTGATATGAAATCTCCTCTCGCCCCACGGAATTGTGTGAAAAACTCCCGTAAAATTGCTAAAATCGATTTTTCGAAAATCATCAGTCTATTTCATTTGTTTAGTATGTTTGCCTAAAAGCCAACTTGATTGTATTGTCTCGCGACAACGTCCCGTGACAAGTTGTGTATTTGGATGATTGGTCCTGGGGGAAGTGTTATTTTCAAACAGTTTATTGGCTTAATGGATTAGCAGCACACTTATGGAGTCTTTAATGATGTGTGTAATTAAGCAGGTTCCATACGAATTGAAACTAATTGCGGTATAATTTATTTAGAAGTGGAAATGAATGTTTATTAAAGGTGACAGTAATTATCAGATAGCTAAAACGAAAGTAGACTTTGTCGGCTTGAATTTAGTGAGTATGTTTGATTTAATCAATGATTTTTAAAAAGATTTTACTTCAAAAGGAGTTCCATGATTGACATACATTGATTTTGTTCGATGGTTGTATGTATGATTTAAGATTTTGCTTTGAAAAATAAGCGGGGTTCCTTGCTTTTGTTCTGTATAAGGGTATATGCAACTAAGCTTAAGACAGTTGGTGAAAGTTCACTGTGTTAAAGCTTATAGGGCTGTGTTCAAGAGATGACACTTGATTATTATTTGAGAGACTCAGAGTCAAGACCATAATATAAAGCTCAAATAATATAAAGCTCAAATATTTATAGTGTTAAATGATCTTCCATGTTTATCTTTGGTTATTAATGTTTATAATTATCAAAATTAATAATTAATAATAAATAAGAAAATGAAAAAAACATGAAAATAAAATATTGTTTAAACATTGTTTTTATCTTTGTTATTTCCCCTGAAATCAATGAAGAAACTTGTTTAAAAAGGTGTATTTTTGAGTATTATGGAATTTGGGTAAATACAGCTTGCGCGCTAAAAATAGCCGCGAAAAAACTCCCAGATTTTTGCATGAATCTCCCTTAAAAAAATCACTAAACTCCCAGATTGATGTCGATCGACAGTATTTATTGAATTTTTTTATTTTTTTATTTTTTTATTTTTATTTTTTTTAAAAAGGTGAGGGGAAGCATTACTATTATGGGAAATATTGTATCTACATAACAAATGAAAATTGGTTTAGTTAAACTAAGATAACAACTACGAGGTCCTAACTTTACCCAGATGCCCAATGCCAGAGGCAATAATTAACTGTTAGTTAAAGGGTATGTAGTGACACAGCCATTTTGAGAGCTATGACATCACTGTTCTAAAAGACCATATATGGAATATTTATAAATATGAAAAATTACTGATTTATAGAGAAAATATAACAACAACTGTATGAAAAATATGTATGGCAAGAATGCTTTATATGACCAGTAAAGGATGTTGCATTCATTTGCAGTGATTTTCTTTGATTTCTTTGATTTCAATTATATTTATCAATATTCCATATACGGTGATTTGGAACTATGACATCATAGTTCTAAATATGCCTTGCCCGTTTTAGAACAACCTTCAAACGGTCATATCTTTTTTGTTTATCATCCGATTTGGGTAATTCTTTCACCTTTTGTCAAGTTTTTCAGAACTCTCAATAACAGAGCTTGTTTGGCTGTGTCGCTACATTCTCTTTAAGCTAAACAAGGAACTTAAGTCATCACAAACAATTGATCAAGGTTCAATCCATATGTTTCTCCAGGTAAGAGGAAAGAATTAAATGTGGAACTGGAATGACAATAACTCACAACAACAGTATTAAGTAAATCAGACATAAAGCAGGGTTTAAGTGTTAGGTTGAATTTCATAAATCAATTAACAAATACCTCAATTTTAATACCTCATTTAGGAGTTTTTCTTTTAATTTGGAATCTGTCCATACAGTAAAGATAGAAAATTCCAACCCAATTAAGGTTTATCTCAGAACCCAAGGCTCCAATTAAGACATTTATACCTGCAGTTTTAATTAAGACATATATACCTGCAGTTTTAATTAAGACATTTATACCTGCAGTTTTAATTAAGACATATATACCTGCAGTTTTAATTAAGACATATATACCTGCAGTTTTAATTAAGACATATATACCTGCAGTTTTAATTAAGACATTTATACCTGCAGTTTTAATTAAGACATATATACCTGCAGTTTTAATTAAGACATTTATACCTGCAGTTTTAATTAAGACATATATACCTGCAGTTTTAATTAAGACATTTATACCTGCAGTTTTAATTAAGACATATATACCTGCAGTTTTAATTAAGACATATATACCTGCAGTTTTAATTAAGACATATATATACCTGCAGTTTTAATTAAGACATATATACCTGCAGTTTTAATTAAGACATATATACCTGCAGTTTTAATTTCCCTATCTATAATCTGGCCTTACATGGTATGCAAGAAAAGACTTTCCATTAAGTGTAAAATGTAACAAGAGGGCCAAGATGGCCCTAAATCGATCAACTGAGTACTGGCACATTATCAAACTTCTTCGAAATCTTATGGTCATATACAATCTGTGCAAGTTTGGTTAAGATTGTTCAAGAAATGTGGGCTCTGTTGGGTATAACAACATTGATATAAAGACACTGACAAAGTTTGGTAAATATCAAATACAAAATGAAGGTGCTAGAGTGTAACACCTTGGGCAGGGCCAAATGTGACCCCATGGCTACATGTAATGTACGAGAGCTTTGTGGTTTCAGAAAAGAAGATTTTTTTTTACAAGTCTATGTAAAACATGACCCCTGGGACGGGGCCAGATGTGACCCCATGGTCACCATTTGAACAAACTTGGTAAAGGACCATAAGAGTATAGTAAATACAAATTATTAAACCTGTGGCTCTTGTAGTTCCAGAGAAGAAGACTTTAAAGGGACAATGCCCGTAACTTTTAGCTTATAAAACACACACTAATTACATTCACAAACATTTCACACTAATAGTATTGAATATTGACTAAGATTGTTTGACGGAATTCAATCGCGGTACAAAAAACAGAACTACCGCTTTGCGAGTTTGAACCAGCAGCCCAAATTAAAATTACGCTCACGGGTAATAAGACTTTGAGCGTAATAGACAGCCTGGCTCCTATCTGATCGAGCTATGCGGGCCATACATATAATGCAATACATACTATGTAGAAAACCTAATGCGCTAACGGAAGTCACGTAATCAGCATACAAGGTAAATAAAGTGCCCGGTCCGACATATAATTTACAAATAATTTTTTTCTTTTTTTTTCAAACTCACGATTGTATTACTACATACTTATTTGGGTATGCTCATGTTTTCTTGTATACATTTCACTGAATAAAAGTCAGACAGTTATTTGATTATGCTCAATATCAGCTTACTTACGGACAGTGTCCCTTTAAGTCTATGTACAACTGTGACCCACGGGGTGGGGTCAAATTTGACCCCAGTGTCACTATTTGAACAAACTTGGTAGAGGACCATATCTTATAGTAAATGCAAAATATTAAACCTCTGGCTCTTGCAGTTTCAGAAAATATTTTGTTTCCCTATATATATAAGTCTATGTAAAACTGTGACTCCCAGGGCGCGGCCAAATTTGACACCGGGGTCACCATTTGAACAAACTTGTTAGAGGACCATAAGCTTATAGCAAATGCAAAATATTAAACCTCTGGCTCTACCCTTGTCAAATGTTTACGCAGCTTTGAAAAATACGTAGCTAAAACGTAGCTATTACGCAGCAATCCATCCTAAAGCTGCGTTTTTTGTGATTAACTGCGTTATTTTAGAAGCAGGCTGCGCAAAGCTGCGTATTTTACACTTTAGCTGCGTAATTATGTCCAAAGCTGAATATTTTGTAAGAAAGGTGTACAAAAGCTGCGTATTTATATTTAAGGCTGCGTATTCTTTAAGAAAGGCGTTTGATAGCTGCGTCTTTTATTTTACTTGCAAAAAAAGGATAATTACAAGAGCTGCGTTTTTTTGTAAATGCTTCGGAAAAGCTGTATCTTTAATTGTTAATGATAATAAGATGTAAAAACAAAAATACGTAGGTTTTACGCAGCTTTAGGAAAGCTGCATCTTTTAGTTTATTTTTTTAAACTTTTGTCAGTTTGTCTTTTTAAAGTGATATTGAAAATTTAAAACATTTCTAAAAGATGAAGGGGTAATTGGGGAGTCCTCTTTTATCTTTGACATAGACTGTCACAGTGCTACACATAAATACAACCTTGATAAAAAATGTTTATTGATCCTGTAGGTGTTTTAAAAGGTGGTGAATTTGGACCATAATTTATTAGCTATCAAACTGTATGCAGTTCCAGAGAAGAAGATTTTTTTTCAGTTTTTCCCTTTACAAGCCTATGTAAAACTGTGACCCCCGGGGCGGGGCCAAATATGACCCCAGGGTCACCATTTGAACAAAACTGGTAGAGGACCATAAGCTCATAGCAAATGCAAAATATTAAACCTCTGGCTCTTGCAGTTTCAGAGAAGAAGATTTTTTAAGTTTTTCCCTATACATGTCTATGTAAAACATGTGCTTTGATCCTATGCGTCAAAGGTACTACAATGTTAATACTATGACCGAGTTATTTAATACTATAGATTTTAGTCTCGTTTTAGATTTCTTGAAGGAAGTCAGACTATATAAATCATTATAATATATTCTTGTATAAATTTACTTCTTTATATACCCGTTTTCGGGCATTTGTTGATTTACGTATATAATTTATATTACTACCATTTCATCCCTTACTTGTAAATAGTTTTATCTTTATATATTTACATTAATTTTTACTTAATCCTTCATTTCTTCATCATCCATCAGTTTTTGCGCACAATATGACCTATTTATGTGTCGACGTGCCGTAAAACACCATTCATTCATTGGGGCGGGGCCAAATGTGACCCCAGGGTCACCATTTGAACAAACTGAATAAGGGACCATAAGTTTATAGTAAATGCAAAATATCAAACCTCTGGCTCTTGTAGTTTCCGAGAAGAAGATTTAAAAAAAAAAATCCTATATAAGTCTATGTAAAACTGTGACCCTCGGGGTGGGGACAAATTTGACCCCAGGGTCACCATTTGAACAAACTTAGTAGAGGACTGTAAGCTGATGCTACATGTAATACATGAGAGCTCTGTGCCATGTGGTTCCAGAGAAGATTTTTTTTCATTTTCCCCCTATACAAGCCTATGTAAAACAGTGACCACCGGGATGGGGCCAAATGTGACCCCAGGGTCACCATTTGAACAAAACTGGTAAAGGACCATAAGCTTATAGTAAATGCAAAATATCAAACCTTTGGCTCTTGTAGATTCCGAAAAAGATTTTTAAAAAAAAAATCCTATATAAGTCTATGTAAAAGTGTGACCCTCGGGGCGGAGACAAATTTGACCCCAGGGTCACCATTTGAACAAACTTAAAAGAGGACCATAAGCTGATGCTACACGTAATACATGAGAGCTCTGTGCCTTGTGGTTTCAGAGAAGAAGATTTTTTAAAGTTTTTTCCTATATGTCTATATGAAAAACATGCAAAATCTCAATATACAAACTTTGGACGCCCTAGCCACGGCCATTTTTGACCCTGGGGACTTCATTGAACAAACTTGTAGTCTAGGCGTTGGCAATCAATTTAAAAGAAAAATTGTTGAAATCTGTCCAGCGGTTCTGGCGAAGGAGATTTTTTAAGGTTTCGAAAATATATGATAATGGCGGCCATCTTGGATGTCACGCTGACCTAATTTCATCTAAGGATCATCCATGTGAAGTTTGGTCAAAATTAGCCAAGCGGTTTCTGAGGAGAAGTCGTTTGAAGAAAAGTTAACGACGATGGACGACGACTGACAGACGACGGATGATGGACGACGGACAAAGAGTGATCCCAATAGATCACCTTGATGATGGATGATGGAAGGTCATCTAAAAACAATTTGCTTTGAACTATTCTAACAATTAATATTAATGATTGAACAAATTCGCCGTGAGTTTTTAAAAAATCAAGATTGCCATGTGTCCCTTTAAGAGTAAAATGACGCAAGAAAAGGTATATCCTTGTTTTTAAAGGAACACACGGCAATCTGACATTAGCACCTGGAATTGTTAACACAGTATTGTTTTGACTTTAATTAAAACTGTTTGCATAATTATAATCATTGAAATTAAAAAACCTAGAATATGAAGATTTCATTCTTCGTTATCCTACTATAAGTTCAAGTACATTATTGGTGCAATATAATCAGTAATTAGCAATATAATCAATAATTAGCAATATGCAATGCATCATATACATGTTATCAAACAAGTTAAATAAATTCAATATTAAATAGGCACAAATACATAACATACATTTATGAATGTAGCTAGCTGCCTATAAATATTTTTGTCGTATGACGACGTCCTATGTTGTTCGGTTTTCTCCATACCATACCATACTAAGCAACCAGTAATGCCTCGTCAATTTCCAAAATACACATTTTTAAAGGTAATGGAAATCAAAGAGGAACAATTGCACACTGATCAGATGGAAAAGACCGAGTGATGGTTTTGCCTTCATTTGCATATTTATTCCATTAGTGTATCACAATATTTATGTCATGACTTTGCTACATTCCAACTACCCACGTTATGTCATAAAACACTGATCAATGTCTCGATCTATCTTTAAAAACACATCATTAGTGAAAAGACTATGCCACAGTAAACAATATACCTCTTCTTTCAAAAGCCACTAGGTTATTCTTCAAAGCCCTTAATTTTAAAACATTTTGCAATAATTACTTCCTTGCACCACTAAGACAATATTTATTGCTTAGAAAATTTCATTAACAATACAGCCTTTAAGAGAATTTATGTTTAAAAACCTTTCATCATCAAATAAATTTGGTGTTTACATTCCAGTAATTAGCCACGTGCTTATCCACTTCCTTCAGACACACACAATGTGATTACATGTAGATATACTTCACACTAATTCTCCTGTTTTGTTTTTTGCAGATATTTCTAAACATAAGCTGCCATAAGAGATATATTGTGCAGGAGAAACTGACTTACTGTTGTTGATAGTTGACTGACTTTCTGCAGAAGAAGAGATAGGTCTCTGGCATAATAAGTGGTTTTAGCACTTCAGATTGTCACTAAAATGTTTTCTGCACTAAGAAACAATGACATATAATTGATTTCAGCGAAGTCATAAATAGTCAGAAACAAACAGACAGCTTGAAGAAATTGAGATTAACTAAAAAAGAGAAACAGAAATAATGATGGACAACAAGTGATGACAGATGATAACTGCTGGTGGATGATGATGGATTATGATGACATATGGTGACTGATCGTGGAGGATGATGGATGATGGATGATGATGAATGATGACTGATGATGGATGATGATTGATTATGATGATGGATGATGATGAATGATGACTGATGGTGGATGATGATGGATTATGATGACAGATGATGACTGATGGTGGATGATGATGGATTATGATGACATATGGTGACTGATCGTGGAGGATGATGGATGATGGATGATGATGAATGATGACTGATGGTGGATGATGATGGATTATGATGACATATGGTGACTGATGGTGGATGATGATGAATGATGACTGATGGTGGATGATGATGGAGTATGATGACAGATGACGACTGATGATGATGATGATGGAGTATGATGACAGATGGTGACTGATGATGGATGATGATGGATTATGATGACATATGATGACTGATGGTGGAAGATGATGGAGTATGATGACAGATGATGACTGATGGTGGATGATGATATAGAATGGATGATGATGATGGAGAATGATGACAGATGATGACTGATGATGGATGATGATGGAGTTTGATGACAGATGATGACTGATGGTGTATGATGATGGAGTATGATGACTGATGGTGGATGATGATGGAGTATGATGACAGATGATGACTGATGGTGGATGATGATGGAGTATGATGACAGATGGTGACTGATGGTGGATGATGATGGAGTATGATGACAGATGGTGACTGATGGTGGATGATGATGGAGTATGATGACAGATGATGACTGATATAGGATGATGATGATGGAGTATGATGACAGATGATGACTGATGGTGGATGATGATGATCGAGTATGATGACTGATGGTGGATGATGATGGATTATGATGACTGATGGTGACTGATGGTGACTGATGGTGGATGATGATGGAGTATGATGACAGATGATGACTGATGGTGGATGATGATGGAGTATGATGACAGATGGTGACTGGTGGTGGATGATGATCGAGTATGATGACAGATGACGACTGATGGTGGATGATGATGGAGTATGATGACAGATGATGACTGATGGTGGATGATGATGACAGATGGTGACTGATGGTGGATGATGATGGATGATGGATGATGATGAATGGTGATGGATGATGATGGATTATGATGACAGATGATGACTGATGGTGGATGATGATGACAGATGATGACTGATGGTGGATGATGATGGATGATGATGGATGATGAAGACAGATGATGACAGACGATGGATGATGACAGATGATGGATGATAATGAATGATGACTGATGATGGATGATGGATGAAGACAGAAGATGGGTGATGATGAATGATGACTGATGATGAATGATGACTGATGATGGATGATGACAGAAGATGGGTGATGATGGATGATGACTGATGGATGATGACTGAACATGGGTGATAGATGGTGACTGACAATGATGACAGATTGTAATGATGACTGATGATGATGGACGATGACTGATGATGACTGATGATAGATGATGACTGATGGTGGATGATGATGGATGATGATGACAGATGATGACAGACGATGGATGATGACAGATGATGGATGATAATGAATGATGACTGATGACCGATGATGGATGATGATTGATGATGACTGATGACTAATGATGGATGATGGATGACAGAAGATGGGTGATGATGAATGATGACTGATGATGGATGATGACAGTAGATGGGTGATGACCGATTATGATGGATGATGGCTGATGACTGATGATGGATGATGACTGATGGATGATGACTGAACATGGGTGATAGATGGTGACCGATGATGATGACAGATTGTAATGATGACTGATGATGATGGATGATGATGATGATGGACGATGACTGATGATGGATGATGCAGACTGATGATGATGGATGTTGGCAGATGATGACAGATGATGACAGTTGATGAATGACGACTGATGATGAAGACTGATGATGGATGATGGTGACTGATGATGACTGATGATGACAGATGAAGACTGATGATGGATGATGACTGATGATGAATGATGACTGTTGATGGCAGATAATGATGGATGATGACTGACAATGACAAATGACTGATGATGCCAGAGGATGATGGATGATGATACATGAAGGATGATGAATGATAATGACAGCCGACTGATGATAACAGATGATGGATTATGACAGCTGATGGATGATGACTGATCTGGTAGGAATTAGGAAACCCAAGGAAACCCAAGGCAACCCATGTGTAATTTGTCAACATCATTTACGTGCATCAGACTGAAGGACTATAAGTATGTCATATATGTACATGCATGAAACCATAAAGACAGACGGCAAGTAAGTTCAATGGCTTCTAGTAGCTTCCTAATATGTGCAATTAACCATTTTTATTGGCATTTAGGTAAATGATAGTCTCCGATAATGTATACCATCTCCCAACAATGCTGATGACGGAATGTTTTTTTCAGGTGTGGTTTATTGGAGGCCAAGGTCCTCCTTGTTTCAAGAAATAAAATATTACAGGCAGGTTTACTTTGTATCAGATCAATATCTGGTAGAGTAGGATAATTGAAGAGCATTGATACCAAGGACTGTAGACCCACAGTTTCGAGTTTATTCAAGTCCCAAACACCATGTTTTCATCTCGCACAATACAAATATTAGCGGAGGAAATAACCAGAAAATAGTTCAGATTGTGATACAAGTATGATATTGCTCAGTGCTTGCAAATATTGTATTCAAATGAAAAATAACCTGAGCCAATTCAATTTTGATCATTTTCAAGATGGCAGCCAAAAAACTGTAAATATAAGATACAGCTGTATATTAAGCTAATATTATGTTTGTAGTGTCGCATGCTTTGCTTCTATTTTCCCTTATAATTGTCGTTTGTTTTGAATGTATATTTGGTTGATTGTGTTCTGTGAATGCTACATTTCCTGTTTGACTTCTGTTCAAATTGCCACGAATAGCTACATAGCGATGTACATGCCAAAGTAGCACGGTAGCATTTGCATGCCACATGTACGGTTTCTTTTCTTACAACCACATTGCCGAAATGCGGAGCAGAGTACCTAATACGGTTCCAGTGGTCACCTGAGCATTAAGATGGATAAAGTATAACCTGATCTTTAGTATTATACACCTACCAATCATTTTCTCTACTTGGGGTTGGGGTGGCGGGGACATTCCCCGGGGATTAGACACAAATAACTTCCCAGTGGTAGGGAATCCTACAACATGGAATTTAGATATTAACCCCTACCCTGGGGAGTTATGCAGAAATCTTAGTGCTGGTAAGTAGACATCCAACTTGTTCATTTGTTTAATACCCACTGGGTATGCCCACCCCCACTCCACACCCATCCCTCCCTAGGCCCACGACACAGATGCATACCAAATTGAGACCCTTCACATCCTGCTTGATAGCCACATTGATAAATGAACTGCATAATTGCAAGATTTGCTTTGTGTCATGGCTTCATTTACCATCCTGTACTGCTTTATTTATGATACATAACACAAGTAAATTATCCTAAAGCATCATAATCTGATTCATCAATACTGCTAGGTATGTTGCAGAGGTTTTTTGTTGCAGTTTCAAGTATATGTTCCATGTTTCCCATGCATGCTTTCCTCTTGCCCGTAGAATGTTGCAACGGTTTTGCAAAATGTGAAAGCATGAAATAAAGAACAAGAGGGCAAGGATGGCCCTAGATTGCTCACCTTGTAATCATGCAAGAAGTCTGTTGTGTCTAGTCTGGCATGGGTATTGTTTAATTTGTCCCACTTTCTTCTATGAATGAGATTTCATCAAAATGGGTGGGGGGTTTATATTAACATTATAAACAAATTTGGTAAAGATCAGAAAAAAAATGAAGTAGCTACAGATTTAACAAAGGAAAATACAACATAGCGTTTTTTAACAAATCAAGGCCCATAACTCTGTCATTACTCACAAGATCTAGCTGGTTTTCGAACCTGTCCAAGATTTCATTGATATACTGTGATTTGCAAAACTAGACATCATACTGAGGCTTCCTGCCAAATTTCATAGAAATCCAACATGCCGTTTTAGGAGAAGTAGCGCCGACAAGAAATTTAAAGTAAGAATGTCGAAGGACCATAACTCCGTCTAAATCAGTGAACTGGAACAAAAGAGTGTTATGCACAACTGGACATCTTATAGATGCTTCCTGCCTAGTTTCGTCGAAATCCAACAAGGCGTTTAGAACGAGTAACGCCGACAAGAACTCTAAAGTAAAAATGTCAAGGGGCCGTAACTCCATAAAAAATCAACAAACCGGAGAAAAATGCAATAGGCACAACTAGAAATCATACCAATGCTTCCTGCTAAATTTCGTCAAAAAAAAGGAAAAAAGAAGTACTTAAAAAAAGTTTGTTTTTTTAAAAAAATTAAAGTTTTTTTTTTTATTAATTTAAAGAAAAAAAAATTTAAAAAAATGGAGGCCTATCGTCTGAACGAGTCTGTAACTAAATCAAGGGCCATAACTCCGCTGTTACTGGTCCAAACTCACTGGTTTTCGAAATTGTCTGAGCTTTCATTGACATTAACAATCTGGTCAAGTTTGGTAAAGATCAGATGAAAAATGAAGGCCCCATCGTATTAATGAGGCAAAATATAGCATTTTTAACGAAATCAAGGGCCATAACTCGATCATAACTCGATCTGCCTGGTTTTCAAACTTTTCCGAACTTTCATTGATATTAACAATCTGTTAAAGTTTGTTAAAGATCGGATGAAAAATGAAGGCCCTATCGTCTTAATGAGGTAAAAGTGACGACGGACGGACGACAGACGAAGAGTAATTCCAATTCATAACTTTCACATCTGGTCAACTTCCGGTAGGTTGAGATATTCAGTAGGTGAAAATAAAGAGGTTTACTCGGACTTTATCCTCAATCTCTATATGAAAAAAGAAAATATTAGACCATGGTTTAAATTAAATGTATCCATATTGGTGTTTTAAAATCAGACAACAAAAGAAAATACATAAATGTACATAAAAAATAAAGCTTTTAATATAATTATCACTACAAACTAGTTTTATAAAGGGCTAAAGTCAGTTGAGCACCAACGATAAACACCGAGTTTACCCCCTACCAGAATATGGAGGTCTTTTATTTTATTGATCACTGATTGGTCAAATTATTTTGATGATGTCATTTGAAAGTTATGAATAGCTCACCTGTGAGCTTTCGTCTCAGGTGAGCTAAAAAGCTCCGGCCTTTGGACATAAGTGGAGCACAATATAAATTGTATTCATAGCCATTTTTAATCCTTCCTTCCTTCTCACTGGGTGTTAACCCGGTATCAATGCAAATGGATTCTCGATGAAAACCAGCCAGCCTGTATTATTAGTGGGACGGATTGGTGGCATATATTGGTAAAACCTGACTCATAGCTAGACAATACTCAACTAAACATTTTTGTTTATGGACCCACATCAGATTTTGAAAAAAGGACGCCATTTTCAAAATGGCCACCAAATATTCCATAAAGAAATAATGAAGCCCATAATTAACTGATTTCATCAAACTTGTAAATACGCTAAATTCAGGACAAAATATGCAATATAATTTGGGTAATTATTTTCTTCAAAATGGTCGCCATTTTTTTTTTTTAGAAAGCAATCAAATGTTTATGTGTTTTACATAGGTGCCTTGATATATTTATGTGTATGTCTATACTTCAATAAATAGTTGGTTATTTAATAAATAAAAAAAAATATATATATAATAAATACACTCCTATACTTCAAGGGTTAGGGGTTTTACACATGTATGTATACATACTATGCCATCTCTGAGTCTAGTTTGTCTTAGTTCTAAAGTGTGTTTATGTTTCAGTCTCATCTTTATTGATGGCTTTAAGTTTATAATAACTCGTAAGTATACGTCCAGTGACTTGGTAAAACACTATTAAAAGGATACACAACAATCTTGAATTATTTATCAAGCATCCAAATTGATTAAACCAATATCAATTTGACTTTAAACTTCTTGCACATACTTAAATACAATGTAGAATGTGTCAATTGTTCGTGTTTATTCTATTACAAGGAATCCAACTTTCAGTCTGTATTGACATTCACACTAGCATTTGTTGAGTGCTGTGTGGCAACCGTAAAAAGTCGCCCTGGCCACAAATCAGTAGTGTTATTACTTACTGGTCCTTGGATCACCAAGCCAAATCTTTTTGGCTTTAAAGTAGGATATCATTTAAGCCGGTGCTAGGAGATGTGAGGTGTTGTACTTTATACTACCACTCATGAACAGACTCAATAAAACGAGTCTGCTACTTTATCTCTCGTTTGTGTTTGTTGCTTCCAAGGGATCCACCTTTCAATATGTATTAATATATTATTGGTGCAATATATTTCCCAATGAGCAATATGTAAAACTAATTTGCTTTAAACTATTTACATAATTATTAAAACCGATTTTAAAACACGCATATGAAGTAGCAAAAATAACGGGTGCCGCAGGTTATACTAAACGCTTGGAGAAAAAATATCGACAAGGATATTTAAACAATATTTCTCATGTCCGATTTATCGGTATTAGATTTAATTATGACCTTAAATTAAATTTGCTGATTTAATAAACAATATTACCAAGACACTATCAGAAAACAAAATCAAAAAGAAGTTTGCTATATACACAAACTAAAATGTAATAAGTGGTCATATCATTTAAACATTTTCAATATGAGAGCTAACATTAAATTTAATCTAATCTTACTGATTATGATCTGAATGATACAATTTTTCTTAATCACAGTCACAGTACCCAACGTCCCATTTTTAAAAGACTGTATACATAATTCCTGCTTCGACACATTGTTTGCAACACACTTCTACATTTAGTAAGTTCTTGCAAACTCTGATGCCTGTGGTAGTGTTATCGAGAATGGCTTCAACATATCTTTTTCCAACCCCAGTCTCCGGATGTAGGCATTTCACAGGTGGACCTAAAGGCCATGTTTCCAACAATGTCCAATTACAACCTGTTAAACAACATGGCAGGTGTGCTTGAAAAGAGCTATAGCCATTGGTGACATGGACTTGTTGTATCTGGAACCAAGTCTGATTAAAATCAAAAAAAAATTCCAAAGTTAGAAAAGGCTAGTGAGACACCCTAATCCGCCGTTAATCGGAACCTAATATGATACAAATATATGCGAGAAGAGAGACCAAGTTATATAATCTGTTGTAAGTTGGCGACCACTGAGGAAAGAAATCATGTTCTGGTTTATCTGTTTAAAAATAGACTTAGTTATGTCATCTATAAGCTCTATTACAAACGTGCTTTGCATGACATAATTTACCTATTTGTTGAGCAATTTCTGTCACACGAAAGTCATCTATGTAGTACCCACTTTACACAGAGGTGGCGATCATTGAGCGATCAAAAATTGGCCAGATCTCTTGACGAACTTTCAATGAACGCCCAGTGATTGCCAACATATCGCAATGATATCTCAATGATCCTCCAGTGATCTCTACGGTCGCCACGGCCAAGGTAAGCGATCTCTCAACGAACGCTCAAGGAGCGCTCAACGATCTCATCGGTCTCCCAATGATCTCTCAGCAATCTTTCAATGAGCACTCAATGATCGCCAAGGTCGCTCAATGATCTCTATAGATCGCCATTAAAGTTGCCGAAAATTGAAGTTTTTGCAAGGTTTTAGGAGATCGTAGAGAGATCGGGCCAATTTTGTATCGCTCAACGATCTCCTTCTGTGTAAAGGGGGCATAACGTAAGTCAAGTACCAGTAAATTCTAAATAATTATGTCTTGTCCTTGAATATATTTCCTGATTCCTCTGTTTTACTCAGACTACTGTTGTTCCAGAGTCCTTTCATAGGCAGCGCCTGATGAATTTTTGCAATAACTGAAATTAACAGATAACTCAGGCCATATCTGGTTCAGAGATCATATAATGTGGAAGCTGCGATGTGTTTACAGCACCCATTGCAACTTCATCTTCTTTCATGATCTTATATTTCTGCTTGTGAGCTAGTTCATTGGGTATTGATGAGACAATACTAATGAAGTTTATCTCACACGCAGAGATGACTAATTTTAAGATTTAATGTGTAGCTTAGAACAGTATTGCAATTGCAAACTTTTGGTTCCTCTTTATGGTCGTCATGTGCAATACCCAATGGTCTAAGGCATGCCTTGCCCACAATTCAAATAACTTTAAGCCCGGTTTACCATAAGTATGTTAATCATGTGATGAGGATTCCCCAATGCATGTGTTTATTTCAGAAAGGAATCTGCAATGTCATAATTACCACAAGGGCACTTGTCCATCTATAGTCTCAAACAAGTCTCAGATTGTTTTAAGATCATTTTAAATAAGAAGGTTTCAACGTAAAATGATGATTATGCCATTATGATCTTCACATTAGGTTTCAGGGCGATTTCATTGTTTCTGCTTGGCAACTATATAGTTTAGACGCAGTTAACCCGTTAGCAAAAAACGTCTTCACGTTTAGGTTTTGTTTACTTGTTTTGTCTTGTAAATAAGGTTTACCAAGTCAATGTATTTTAAGGTTTTATAAATATATTTTATAATGAACCGAAGTTTCTAAGAAAGTTAGTTTAGTACCCTTCAGAAACTATTAAACAGATTACACTTTTTACTATTTTCAACATGTTTTGGTGGCCATTTTGAAAATGGTAGCCATTTTGAACTAAAATATACCCAGATTGTATTTCATGACCCTTTGTCTATCATTTTGTGGAATTTGTTGCGAATGCCATAATATATGTTGTTAAAACCTGACAGATATAGGTTTAACTGATTATTTATTACGTATTTGGCAGCCATTTTGAAAAAATCTGGCGTGGGTCCATAGCCTGTTTTTTTTCAGCATGGTATTGTCTAGCTATGTGCAAAGTTTGGTGCTTTTGTCAAACAATGCACAATTTTTTCACCAATCTGCCCCAATTTATGTAGTTATTTAGCATAACAATGTCATTGTATAGAAATGTCACGGTGTTCTGACGATTTCTCCCTTAGTGTCACGGAATTTCTACGACAATTACAGGATTATCTAATGGAGGGAATCGTAGCTACTATTAGGTTTGAGAGTTTGATGGAGGTTTCTTTTGAGGAAGGATCTTTCATATCCATAAAGGAAGTAGATGTTAGTTCTTCTATGGAAGATGAAATTGATGAGTCCACCTTAAAGGGACACACGGCAATCGAGTTTCTTTTCATAAAAAATACATTTGTTTAATCATTAATATTAATTATAAGAATAGTATACAGGCAAATTGTTTTTTTGTTTTTTGCATATTGCTAACAGTTGATTATATTTCATCAGTAATATATTCAAACCCGTCAAAAAATAATGAAGGAAAGTTGAACAATCAACATTTAAAGTCAAAATGATACTGGATTAATAAATCAAAAGGCTAATTTTAATGCTCGACCCGGGCCTAGAGGGCATAGATGCAAGCATTTTTCACTACCATTCATGAACAGTCTCAATCAAATCGAGACTGCAATATTGTTTGTATTTATCGTGTTCGGAGATTTCTAAATTTCTCATTTCCTGCTCTTTCTCCCTTTAACGAGTACATCAGTGAATACAAACGTGTAGTATGTTGGTTACACTACAATAGCATACATATGGAATATTAAAAAAATAATAATATGATGGGTATGACGGATATTTTAAGTTTAAGTAGTGTCACAATAGTCTTTGACAATAGCCTACACAAGCCGCATGAATTCAGCATATATAAGGATGTATTTCGTGTGAAAAACTCTCTGAAAAATGAAATACCAATTTCATTAAAAATCCATGTTGGAAACAGACATCATTGAGAATCACTGACTATTCGTGGCCAAACCGATACCACTGTCTATGAGCAACCGTGACTGTTTTTTGTCGAGAATCCATTTGCGCTGATACTGGGTTTACACTGGGTTTACACCCAGTGATTCTTCCATAGACAATACAGAGAGGATCTACGCCAATGTTCTTAGAGTGCTTTGATGACAACCACGTCAGTGTCAGGGCCGGATATTATAATTTCCCTACACCCTTTCTTGATTTAAGTTTTCCACGTACAATTATTTGTGTCAGCCCCTACAGAGTGCACGTTATCTTTCTCAATAGACAAATCAACTTTTTTTTTTCATCTGCATTTGTTAAACCGTTCTACGACTGATTTTGCGATTAGCAAAACAGTTCAATTTTATTTCCAGATAATCGTAAAATGTGTCGACAGTTAGCCGGCACTTTTCTTAAATCTGAAACATTTGCCCTAGCACCTGAACCTCTTGTTTCCCTTGTACTACATAACTTTCCAAACTATCTCTCAAATATCTGTCAATTGTGATATAGATCTTGTTTAATTTTCGACAGTACGACTCAAACGTTGGTCTACATATATTGAATTTTCCTGTTTGATGGCATTTACTGATTTTAATGCTTGAAAAAGTCTCCTCTATTGCACTGCCGAATTGACATGAACTAAAAAAACAGAAAAAAAACAACTTCAGTCATTTTACTTACATCGATCCACATCTGATGCATAACAATCTGCTACTCATTTACCTACCACCCATTTCTTATCAATATTGAAATGCTGCTAGAATCATCAAGGAATGGATCTCCTTCCAATTCCCTAAATATATCCTCTAAATTTTTATTTGGATGACGAAATTTCACTTTCACCATAGTGAATCTCAGACTGTTCTAGAAGGCTCCACATTTTTGTAACTGAAGCCATCCATCTCTATGATAAGGTTATGATAAGGTTATGAACCTGGTAAATAGATTGCTGAAAACATGTTCTTCGGTTATGCTCGGAAATGTACGCTTCATGAATTTGGCTGCACTCACTGGATACTTGTCGATCAATTAAACAAATTGGAAGCCGTCTAGCATGAACATGGGCAAACAAGTAGAGGATGAGTTCTGATGTACACTTTTTGTGTAGCTGAATATTTTTCTCTGTATGAGTGAACAAAGTCCAGAAAAAGTACTTCAAAATTCAGGACCTGATTCCATCACTGAAATACATTCTTTAAATGATATAAAACTACTTCATTGACATCTCAATGTATGGTTGGCATACTCATTTTCCTTCAGCTAAATTTGTATTTGTATTCAGCTGATTCACTTAAAATTGTTTTTGAAACATTTGAACCAGATATAAACGATTCGGCCGTATAATTTGATTCGAAAAGAGCATCAGATAGGACAGTTATCCTGCCATTGTATTTCAGCACATTCCATAGTACCTTCAAAATTGCCATTTCTATGTGCAACCCTTCCTTACCGCTGAATATTTTGCCAATGCAAATATCGGAAGATCTGCTGTTATTACCGTCATTTGTACAGGATTAAGAAACGCTACCACATCCTTGACCATATCCATAGAATGTTTTATTTTTGCGACGGAGTGTGCTTGCTCTTAAAATAACGGCAACTCCTTGATAGCATGACTTAAAATGGTGAAGCCTGCTTAGAGGTTAAATGACATGCCATTTTTAACAGACGTAACAAAATAACATCAGAATTTTACTATATAATTTGATTAAATTTCCTAACGTGAAACAACATGATTTGTGTTAAATACATTTCATTAAAGAAACTATCGGCCAAATAATGGTAAAAAACACTACAAAACCAGTTATCGAAATTCAGGTGTTCAGTCCTATTAAAATGTATATGTGCCGATAACAAGTATAGGTTTATTCACGGTTGCTTAAAATACCCGTGACTGAATATGCGTAAAATAAATTATGAGTTAGTAACTCTTAATTCGACGTTGCAGTTTCTTGGTTTTGTCTGGCTGGTTAAAGCCGTTCATATTGTGTTGACAGAGTCTGGAGTCTCAAAACACCTCGTTGTCAGTAGGTTAAGAAACGGTGTACATATCTTGTAAAATTTGCCTGTTGATGGCGGTATAGGGACTTTAAAGAATAACTGTGTAATATTGTATGGGTGATACAATGAATATTATTTTTTTTTATTTTAATGTAAAATTTCGGTCGAACATGTTCTCTTTTATGCAAAAAATACTTCTTTAATGTTTGGTCTATTCTAATCATTTGTATCATTGTAATCAAATATATAATATAATTTATGATATATACGATTATAGTTTGACTAACAAACTGTATGAAAAGTATATAAACAATGCATTGTACAATAACGTTTTACTACCCGTTTCTGCAATATAAACACTTCAATATAGTAGAATGGTTTGAACTTTTAGGCCATTTTGGTGGCCATTTTGAAAATGGGTGACCATTTTGAAATAAGGTGAAAATGACTCAGGTTCAAAGCATGATCAGGACACCCTAGAGGATCATTCTGCCAACTTTTATGCTTGTATCACAATTTGAACTATTTTGCCAAATATCTGAGTTATTTCCTCCGCTATATCCGACATGGAATTGTTATGTATATACAGTACAGCTCACGCGAAACACACGCTTTACTCTTTCACGCTGAGTAAGGAATTTACAAATCGCGTAATTACGCGGAGTTTCGATGATAAAACTATGTGGAGTCGAAAAAGCTTCTCGTCGTACTTACGCCATGAAATTACGCCATGATACTCCGCGTAGACAAACTCGGAGTTTGCCAAGTCGAAACGGCACAGGTAAAAGGTGCAACTTTTTCTAATTGCAGTCATACCATAACTTTAGAAAAAAATCGAAGCAGAAGACTTTTATTTTGTTTTGGAAAAGAGGATGTGGGAAAATTTGAATGCCAGGATTATGTATACGGGGTCACGACAGTTATATGGCGGTTCCTATTACTGGCGACTGAACACAGCATTCATTAGTAATTATTATACTGGAAATTATAATTATGTTTTTAATTAGTCATTCTTTGTAAAACATTTTGCTATTCTGCTGTTTATTATTACATCAATGGGTTCTTTAGTCAGAAATAATCAGAAAAAATGGTAAAGAACTCCGGGTCATAAACCCGTTATTAATGCCACCTGTTAAAAGATACATACATGGCCAAGGATTATGGGTATTTATGTCGGTTGGAAAACTGTGACTTTTGGAAACAAAAACGAACAAAACTTGTGATTCAATGCATTAAAAGTTTGAAATACATATTTGTTTAGAAATTTATTCATTGTATGTATCAGTCGTGTCAACTTTGCACATAAAAGATGCACTCGGCGTCTCATTGTTTGTACTTTTTCTGGTGATTTATTGCTTTTTCAAGCACGATATCGGACAAGTTGAAAAGTTGTCGGAAAATTCAGATTTTTTCCCAATAATAAATCACCACAGGTATGCACTCATGGTTAATTGGATTCTACGCGGAGTAACTGGGAGTGTGAGTGTTTCCACAATGGCATACTTTCGCCGCGTGAATTCGCCGAGTACAAACACCGACTCCGCGTAGATATGCGCGGAATTCGATACGACCAAACTCGGCGAATCGAGTAAAGTGTGGGTTTCGTGTGAGCTGTACTGTAATACCGAGCGGTCAATGCAAAACTATTGTAACTACATAAGAATAAAGAAGGAGTTACAATAGTTTTGCCCTTGAGCCCTCGATACACACTTTTGACAAACTGAACATAATACAAACTAATTCTCACAACTTACCACCATCTCTCAACATCAAACAAAGAAAATTTGCAGCTTCATCTTGTTTTTAACAATTTTTTAAATTGATTTTTGAAAGTAATGTTACACTGGTGTAAAACATCATCATTTTTTTTTTCTTTCTGACATTCAAAATCTTTTGAAAGGACTCCTCAACAGTAAATGGACTTGACGTCACAGGTCTTGATAAAATACAATACCTCCTAAATAACAAATCAGCATTGAGTATTTTAAGAAACTATGTCAGATACATTCACAAACAAGAGGCCATAAGATAACCTGAGGCTGCTCAACTGGTTAAAATGACTCGAACATATAACAACTGGGAAGGAGCAATGTTTGCAATTATTCTATCAATAAGATATGAATAAACAAATTATCATGTAACCTTCAATGCAGTATCAGAAAAGAATACTACTGCAAATGCTACAGATGAAGCAGTTTGAATGAAATGAACAGAAAAATAAACCACCAAACATGTAACCATCAGTTAACATACCAACACTATGGATGAAGCAGTCCAAATTAAATGTCCAGAAAACAACAACACTAAACACGGGACACCCAGTTAACAACCCAATACCATGGATGAAGCAGTCAGAATTAAATGTCCAGAAAACAACAATACCAAACACGAGACCACCCACCAGTTAACATCCCCATACTATAGAAAAAGTAGTCTGAATTCTGTTCAAGTAGTTTGAGTCAAACACAGTTCTGCTGGATGCACTTCTTCAAATAACGACATTTCTGCTCTGAGGCAAGGAGGCTAACCATTTTGCTCGCAGTCTGCTCCGAGGCAAAGATGCTAACCATTTTGCTGGCAGTCTGCTCCGAGGCAAGGAGGCTTACCATTTTGTGCTCCGAGGCAAGGAGGCTCGTCATTTTGCTGGCAGTCTGCTCCGAGGCAAGGAGGCTAACCATTTTGCTGGCAGTCTGCTCCGACGCAAGGAGGCTAACCATTTTGCTGGCAGTCTGCTCCGAGGCAAGTAAGCTAACCATTTTGCTGGCAGTATTATAAGGAACACTGCCACTTCCAGAAGTCAACACTTTTTCTGCTACGACATCACAACCTTTTTGCTCTGACTTCACAACCTTTTTGCTCTGAGTTACAACCTTTCTGCTCTGATGCAAGTTTTGCCTTGATATTGCACTTCTCTCTGGCTGTTTTTGAAATAATGACCTTTTTGTTCTTAAGCAACCATTTTGCCTACATTACGTGCCGAAAAAAAGCAACCTTTGTCAAACATTTGGATCTATTACTAATGACAGTAATCACTGGTAATTGGCCACTCTTGGAAATCTTCTACAAACCAAATTTAAACCATGTATTCAGTCCAAAAAAAGGCTGAAATTATTGCACATTATTATTGGTTCCAATTTTCAACTTTCGAAACAAACACTTTCATTTTACTTTCTCGACACATTTAAGCTAAGTTAGTCTTTTGTGATTAGCATTAAACATTGTGACTAAAAGATACAATAAAAGGGTGTTCCTCGGAACACATGTGTCGCCTGCCACGTGCTTATTACAGCAAGGACAATCTAACTACAAAGTTTAAAGACAAGGGGTGCAATCTTTCATGAATTATGCAGCAAATTTCAAATTGTAAACATTTTATGAAAAAGGGCATAACTCTGCATTGAATAATTAGTAAAGAAGTATAATAAGTAGTAAAGTTTCATGGCCATAGGTAAATATTTGGCCATGTTATTCCCTAGGTTAGGTTGTAGGTTAAAGTTTTATGAAAAGGGGCATAACTCTTCAGAAGTGGAAGTCAGAGTTATTGGACATGAGTTACGAACTTCATTGTTATAAGATCAAGATGTCTGTGAAGTTTTATCAACATAGATCACATACTTTTAAAGTTATGGCCAAGGTTAGGTTACAGGTTAAAGTGTGATGGATGGACAGATGAAGACGGACAAAGTGATCACTAAGAGTCTGCCATGCTATGCAGACGACACAAAAAAAAGACATTAACAACAGCACCCCAAATGCAAATGCATGTCAACAGTTAACTTATGAAGTAAAGAGAAAAGTAAATAACTGTCTGAGTTACAGTGTTGAAAGTCTTTTTCAGGATTAGGAAATTGTTAGGTCAATGCGACCTTGATGTTGGACTTCAGAAGAAATATGGTTCCTCCTTTCACCAAGTGCAATGTACCTATGAACATTTATGAAGGCAGGTATTATACTTCTGGAGATATCATGAATATGTATGCCTGTATGTGATCATGGCTGACCTCCAAAAGCAATTGGGTTTATTCTCTCATCAACAGAAATGTATCTATAAAGTTTTATGATGGCGGTTTTATGCTTTCGAAATTATTGTGCAGAGTGCTTATTGTGCGGAGTGCTGAAAGACAAATGAACAGACAAGACAGTGATTCTTCAAGGAGCATAAAAATTCAAATATATAAATAGACATAGAAACCAGAGAGCCATAATGACCCTAAACTGCTCACCTGATGGTCCACCTGATGATCCACCTGATGGTCCACCTGATGATCCACCTAATGGTCCACCTGATGATCCACCTGATGGTCCACCTGATGATCCACCTAATGATCCACCTGATGTTCCTCACCTGATGGTCCACCTGATGATCCACCTGATGATCCTCACCTGATGGTCCACCTGATGATCCACCTGATGATCCTCACCTGATGATCCACCTGATGATCCTCACCTGATGGTCCACCTGATGATCCACCTGATGATCCTCACCTGATGGTCCACCTGATGATCCCCCTGATGATCCTCACAAAAATGGAAAATATGTCAAACAAGCTTATAATTTCCTAACAGAGTTAGATCAAGCAGTGATGGCGCATCATAGCAAATTCCCCGCGCCTGTCTTAAAGTGTTCAGGCCCACTAAGTCTATATATCGTTATAGAGTGGAGATTTCAACAGTTTTTAAGTTATGATCTAAGAGCTATCCTCAGAGATGTCCCCAGGTGTGGTGATGGACCTCGGGGCCAATGCTGGTTGGATGGTTGTATCTGTCTGTTCATGCCCAGGAGTGTCTATATGGTTACAGTGTGGGGACGGACCCAGGGCCAAAGCTGGTTGGATGGTTTTATCCATCTGTTCATGTCCAGTAAGTATATACACGGTTATAGGGTGGGGATCTCAATGGTTATAGGGTGGGGATTCTCAACTTATAATGGCCCAGGGAGTATGTCTCCAGAGGTGGGGATAGACCCCTTGGCCAATGCTGTTTGGATGTTTGTATCCATCTGTTCATGCCCAATAAGCATATAATATGCTTATAGGGTGGGGATCTCAATGGTTCTAAAGTTATAACCCAGGAGCTATGTCTCCAGGGGTGGGGACAGACCCCAGAGGCAATGCTTGATGGATGGTTGTACCCATATGTTTATGCTCAATAAGTAAGTTTCAGAGAAATAAGTTGCTGAAGATTTTTCCCTATATATAACAAAATCTTAATTCAGGCATTCTGTGATGTGTTTTGTTTTTATTTGACAGTTTTCGGCAATACCCTCACTTAGTAGTTGGCGAAACCCATACATGTTCGGCAACTGGCTCTTCACATCATTTAAAAAAAGAAGTAAAAACAGGATTAACTGATGGGAGTTAACTGTCCTTGTCACATGGTTTTATTGCTTGATAAATGCTATAACTATATATATAACTAACACATAACAATTGACAAAATGGCTTTGAGTATATAGGCTATACCCTCAACAAAACATTTGATTTAAACAAAACTGATAAAGAACCATAAGCTTCTGGCACATGCAAAATATTAGACCACTAGCTCTTGTAGTTTCAGAGATTTTTTAAAGATTTCCTTTATAATTAACTCTCTATAAAACTGTGACCCCCAGGGCAGGGCCAGATTTGACCCAGGGTATTACTATTTTAACAAACTTGGTAAAGGACCATACATTTATGCTACATGCAATGTATGAGAGCTCACTGCCCTTGCCTTGTTGTTTCAGAAGATTTTTAAGTTTTTCCTATATAACTCTATGTAAAACATGTGACCCCTGGGGCAGGCCCAAATTTGACCCTGAGGTCATCATTGGAAAACAATTAATAGAGGACTATAGGCTTATACTACATGCAATATATTATATCTCTACCTTTGTAGTTTCAGAGAAGCTTTTTAAAAGATTTTCCTATATAACTCTGTAAAACTGTGACCCCAAGGGAAGAACCAGATTTGACTCTAGGGTCACTATTTGAACAACTTGGTAGAGGACCATGCTGATGCTACAGGTTATATATGAAACCTTGTGGTTTCAGAGAAGATGTTTCAAGTAATTCCCTACACTATAAGCAAAACATGCAAAACCCCTATAAGAAAACTTTGGACTCTTGGGGTGCAGCCATTTTTGACATCAAGGACTTCATTTGAACAAAAAGCTATCAAATATCACTTCAGTGGTCTTGAGAAGATTTTTTAAGGTTTCGACCTTTTATGGACATTGAGCAAGCAGTTTCTGAGAAGAAGTTGTTTAAGTCAAAGTTAACGACGTACAAGCTATAGCTCAGGTGAGCTAAAAAGTTAATGACAACAGACCCAGCACTATCGAGTGTAAATGTGTTATAAACCCAGGGAGATTCCTATGAAATTCAATAATTTTTCAAAGAAAGCTGTTAAAACAATTTAGAATTTCAACTAGCCAGACAAATTCAACTAGCCAGACAAATTGGATTATGTCTGCAAAGTTACTTTCTGTAAATAATTTACAACGAACTAGAAAGAGGAAATGTGGTTAAAGGTTATTTTCCACTAATGTGTAATTCTTATTGAAAATGTATATAAAATTGGCATAAAACAGAACACAAAGTGACATGTGACATGCTGTCTTTCAGACTATTTCTTTAACAACTTTATCTAGCCAATAATTAGAGGTTAATATTTGGCCATGGTGTGTTGCAATTTGGGGAATAAAACAATCTTCAAACTCAAAAGTCTTAATTGATGTTTAATTGCACTTTAATATATATTAGGTGTTCATTGTTCACACTGACTCTCTCTCAAATATATCCCAGACAGGTGTAACACAGGAGATGCCAATCATGATCAAAAGTAAAGTTTAAAACAATAACTATTTCCCATAAAATGTTATTAGACTGTCAAGTTTCATCAATAGTATGCTGTTAGTCACAGACTGTCTGGCAGCATATCATCAATATTATAGGTTATTGAATTTGTATGGCTAAATATTACTTGGAATGAGTTGTTTTGCCAAAAGACGACGAGCTTGCGAGTCGTCCTGCGCCAAAACAACGAGTTTCAAGTAATATTTAGCCATACAAATTCAATAACCTTTTTATCGTATACTTTCATATTGTTTTCGATCAATGTTAATTGTATGACTATTACTTTTCATTGTATTTGTGTTATTTTTATAGCTTTTGATGGAATTCCTATCTTGTCATTCAGTTTCATTTTGTGTGGATGATTATTTTGTGCGAAAATGACGTCGACGTCGGATGACGTCATTTAAAACATCTTGCGATTTTCTAAAGTTTGTTTACCTTTCGATAACGTTAAAAACAGTGGGTCACAGAGTGACCATTTCAATTATTTCATCAATTTCTGCCATAAAAGGTTGGAAAAAAACACACGTATTTTTTGTTGAAACTATGGGAAGGATTGCGTTATTTTTATTTGAAAGTAGTTCCTTATTTCTATTTCGCGGCTCTTAGCAAGCACGAGCAAATTTGGCAGTTCCGTTGCAATATCAATGTGTGCAATATCGTAGAATATTGCACACTTAGCTCAATGCAAACTAAACAGGACAATATGAAAGTATACAATAAGACCAATATACAACATCCCCCACTAAAAAATCCAAAATATATTAATTATCTTTATACTCATAATAAGTATGAATTCGTCGATACCCATACATAAACATATTGAAATCTCTTAAAATCACATAAAATATGATGTAACAGTCTCATTCACTTTTATGTTAACATTCTGAATAATCCGCACAAAGTCAATATTTTCTCAAATTATTACAATTAGAATATATGAACTCACTCATGCAACTTATAACATCCTAAGAATTAACATTTTATCAAAGCAATCAATATGCATTTACATGTTTTAATACAATGGCCTCCTTTCAATAAAACCTCAAGTAAAGTAATTAGAATGACATTTTTATTTACTCTAAATTGTAACCCCTTCCGTAATTAATACAGTAATGAATACATAAATGTTGCTATATTACCAAAGTGTCCTGTGGGAGTCTGGCAACCTACTGACAATTAATGATCAGATAAACACTTGTAAATGGTTAATCATTACTACTCTCAAATTAGCCAATTCAATTCACATTAACATTGTGTAATTACATTTCACTCAATGTCAACAATTACAGGGGTCTCTCCTGAACAGACTTTAAAGAACGACTTTTGAGAGCTGTAACTGGAACCCATAAAGCGTTTTCGGCTGGTTCACCGGAGAACTGTACTATATATTGTTTATTTGCACCTATATGCCTTTGTCCCAGTATGCGTTTGATTTTGTGATAACCATTATCCATGGTTCTATCTGAATGACATCCAATAAATTCACTACAAGACCCAGTCTATCAGGTTCCCTTTTCTGTAATGTTGACCGGCGAACCAAATGTGTGTCAGTTTTGGACTGCACATGTGGTAATACAGTTCTATCCTTTTGAACATCTAATCCTTTGTGTGTGGCTACTGTTGGCAGGAAATAATACTTGGGATCTGGTTCCCTGACATGTGCCATTTTCAGACGATTAAGATGAACTGGATTTTTATGTAACTGTCCATTTTCCCGATTCCTTATAATAACCAAATGTTTGCTAAGGAAACTGTCGATAACAAATGGTCCGGTGTACTTGTTTTGTAACTTCTGTCCGGCGCCCGTTGCATCTGTAAGCAGATACACAATTTCCTTTTATGACATGGAGAGGACTGATTTGTTCATTGGCTTTATCTAACATTCTTGCCTGTGTTTTTCATACATTATTCCTCATTTCAGTCCTAATGATATTAAATCTTTCTGTATGCTTTCGAACATAGTCTCTGGATGACACTGGAATACTGTTATAGTCGGCAGGTTTTGCTACTGTTAACGGAAACTTTGGGCATCAGCCAGCGTCCTATGTGTCTGTACCTAAGCAATGATGCTTAAAACTTGGTGTAAATTCCTGAGAGATACCTAAGTTTTTACACACTTCTGCCATACAGCAGGATGTAAATTCAGATCCAGTGTCACAAACACCATATTTAGTAAAAATCTGTGACAGCGCTGATGCCAGTCTTCAATGTTTGCTAATGGTAGTGTAACTAAATATTTACTGAACATATCCACAGCTGTTAAGATGTAGCTATACCGGTAACAGGTAAAGGGCCATACAGATCTACTTGCCACACTTGAAAAGGTTCCGTAGGTGTTGGGTAGGCCGTTATTCCTGATTTTGTATGTTGTTTTGCGATTTTCAGCAATCTGGCATTGAGGACATGATCTTACGTAGTCTGTTATCAAAGGGCCCATTCTCTTAAAGACATATTGTTCCCGAACTCGATCTAAAGTGTCTTGTATACCCGCATGTCCACTCATTGGCAAATCATGATACAACTGTAAGTGTCTTGTATTATAACCCGCATGTCCACTCATTGGCAAATCAAGATACAACTGTAAGACTTGTTTTATCATTATCTCGGGCACGACCATTTGATACTGGGTTAATGTTTTTGCCCTCTTTGACTTCGGCACACGTGAATGAATTGAATTTAATTGAATTGGATTTTATAGTCGCACCAACAGCTAAGGTCATATGGCGACTTTCCAGCTTCCATTGGTGGAGGAAGACCCCAGGTGCCCCTCCGGGCAATTTTCATGCACGGGCGGTCACCTGGGTAGAACCACCGATGTTCCGCAAGCCAGCTGGATAGCTTCCTCACATAAAGATTCCTAGGCCCCTGAGGGATCGAACCTACAGCGGTGAGGGGCAAGTGATTTCAAGTCAGAGACGTTAACCACTCGGCCACGGATGCCCCACACGTGAATGAAATAATAGCCCATCAATTAATACAAAGTCACTAGATTCAATCAACATTTTCCTTGCTTTCTTCTGACTTTTCGGTAACTCGTTTGTTTCCAAGTATTTAATCCACACACTATATTCTGTGTCTTTTCTTTGAAATTTTTTAACTTTACCAACACTAAAATCAAAATTCAAAAACAGTTCCAAAGTGTCAATATTCCGGTCAAATGTACTGTTTTCTGATGACAATAATGATGTAGAAAATGTTGTTTCTGTATCATCAGCTGAATTTCTATGTTTAACTGGAATGATGCATGTGTATCTTGCTCTGACATTAAGCACGGTTTGTTTATTTTTTGTCTGCTAGTCCTTAATCTCTTTTGTTTGTGTAATTTATGACATTCTGGCAATGTATTCTCTTCACTGTCTGCATCATAATCAGATCCAGGTTCACAGGTTTTAATTGAGTCTGATATTGACTGTGGCTTGACATGATTAAGGATGACATTTTCATCGTTGTTACACAACATTAGTTGTTACACAACATTATAACAACATTTCTTGTAATGTACTCCCATTAGGCAATGCAATGTTTGTGGGGGTTTCCTTTACATAGGGGAAACAGGGTCAGTTTCATCTGGGCTAGCCTCTGCAGTGTCATTCTGTGAATTTGGTTTACAATGCGATAATGCATCCCGGGCGGTTACGATCATTTGTCCTGCAGGCTTATAACAGATTTCAAAATCAAATTCCTGTAGAATGGCAAGCCAACGCTCATAGATGGCGCCCTTTAGTTGCTTTTGGAATAAAGGTTTTAAGCTTTGGTTAGGCCTAGAAAAAAATAATGTGTGTTTCTGGTTTCACCCTGTCAAAAAGTTAGGGTAGGTAGGTAGGAAAAAGTTGTTTTTTTAGATATTTCTTTTTATATATATTGTTCGCATATATTATGCCATTTTTGTACTAAGGCAACTTCTTGATAACCTTTGCAAACAGTTTGGATCTTGATTAGATGTTGAACTACTCTGGCTAATAAAATTATCATTTGAATAAAAATATTTGTTGTTTGATTGTAATATTTTTTTAAATATTTTTTTTATTTTTTTTTTTTTTTAAATCTTTTTTTTTTTTTTTTTTTTTAGCTAAAAATAATTAGGGTCGGCGGTGAAAAAGTAGGGTCGGTCGGGAAACCGGAAACACACATATTTTTTTGTTAGGCCTTATCACATTCAACGACAAAGGATCTGCCCTTAAATCAAGAAGCAGTGACTTTATCCAAAACACTTGTCACCATACATAATAACTCAAGTTTTGTAGGTCCATAGGCTTGTTGGTATTGTCAATGATTTTGATCCAAACCTCACTACACGCACAGTTTCCGTGTCACTTTCTTCTAAACAGTGTTTCTGATATAATATATATCCGATTCCTTTGCTAGATGTGTCTACAGCCAGATAAAATTGCAATTCATATTTTGGAAATGCTAATGCCTCTGAATTAATCACTTTTAATTCTTAATTCAGACGCACGTTGATGTTATTATTCCAGTCAAATTTCACACCTTTTTTCAGTAACCTGTATAAACAATTTGAAATGGCACTAAAGTTCGAAATAAATTTTCGAAACCAATTCAATAGTCCAAAGAAACGTTGCAGTTCTTTTGCAGTTTTCGGCACAGATATTTATTACTGCGTTTAAACGGTCAGTTAATATGCTGCAGGTCGGCAATCATCATTCCGTCCAATTTTGTACACTTTGCAATGATCTCTAAGTCTTATTTCACAGTGATCATGGCAGGAGAGTGGATCTGCCAGTGGCTCGCATTCATCACTTTTCTACACATATATGACATGCAAGGGAACTACTACCAACATTTTTATGAAATCTTCAGTATGACCCCGCCGAGGATTGAACCCACGACCTCCCACATGCAAGACGGACGCTCAGCTACTAAGCCACACCACAGTTTTGAACAACACAGAATCAAAGTAATAAGTACCAAGCCAGTATTCTTCTCTGGTTCCATTACATCTTATGCAAGAATATTTATAAAACAAACAACACAGTGTTCCAATATGTGGTCACCATTAAGGTCAGACATAAAGGAAGCTTCTTCCTCAAAAGACAATAGCTTTCAAATAAAAACTATCATCATAACTAATTTCAAAATGATACACCACTGGAAATTGATTCATCGACTTTACCATGAAGCAAAGTTCCTTATTTACCCACACTTACACCACTGGAAATGAATGTGTTTACTTTACCATGAAGCAAAGTTCCTTATTTACCCAAACTTACACTACTGGAAAACTTTACCATGAAGCAAAATTCCTTATTTACCCAAACTTACACTACTGAAAATGAATGTGTTTACTTTACCATGAAGCCAAGTTCCTTGTTTACCCACACTTATACCACTGGAAATGAATGTGTTTAATTTACCATTAAGCAAAGTTCCTTATTTACCCGCACTTACACTACTAGAAATGAATGTTTTTAATTTACCATGAAGCAAAGTTTCTTATTCACCCACACTAAGTCTTAAACCACTGGAAATTAATGTGTTTACTTTACCGTAAAGCAAATTTTCTTATTTACCCATAATTTACTGGGAGTTAGATATGTACATCAGACAGTATGATTGTATGTAAGTACGTTGGAAAGTGTTAGCGTTTAGCTTTGTTTGCTTGTTTGTGTGTTTTGTTTTTATTGTTTTTCAAATAATTAATTTCCTTGTCTATGTTTTCAGGTATCTACATATATGCACACAAAAATCATGACATCATAACATGTTTTATGTTTCTTAATTATTATTATTATTATTATTTGTGAGTTTGAGTATTTTGAATGAATGAATGAATGAATGGTGTTTTACAGCACGTCGACACATAAATAGGTCATATTGTGCGCAAAAATTGATGAAAAATGAAGTATTATTTAAAAATTAGTGTAAATATATAAAGATAAAACTATAAAAAAATAGGGGATAAGGTGTAATATAAACTATGTATGTAAATCAACAAATGCCCGTCAACGGGTATATAAACAAGTAAATATATATAAGAACACATTATAATGATTTATATAGTCTGATCTCTTTTAGGAAATCTATAACAAGACTAAAATCTACAGTATCAAATAACTCTTTCTTAGTATTAACATTGTAGTACCAAAGTCTACAGTCATTCCAATAAGATGTGTTTGACCGTTAACGGTGCAAAGCAGGGTATACATTCTGGTAATTGCTCACCTTGTAATAAATATGAATGAGTACAACGTGTATGCCCTATCCTGCACCTAGCTAGGACAACTTCCTCTCGACGAATGGGTCTACTAGAAGAACGCCATTCTCCGAAAAACGGTTTAATTGAATGGAGTTTATTGTTAACTGACAAATCCCAAGCGGTTTGCCAAGAGTTACGAATATATGTGTTAATACAACTTTTAAAATCAGTGTAAGGTAACTTGGTATTAGATATATGTAAATCTAATGCTGCCTTAGCAGCACTATCAGCTCTATCATTACCACGTATTCCTACATGGCTTGGAAGCCAGCAGAAAATAATAACATTATCAATTATAAGAGAATTGTACTTTTCTATAAGTTGAAGCACAACCGGGTTATCATGTTTCATATTACCCAGTGCTTGAAGAGATGAAAGGGAATCAGAAAAGATTACAAAATGGTCATCATCAGATTCCTGAATATAATTTAAGGCAAGTTCAATTGCCTTAAGTTCAGCTGAAAAGGTAGAGGCCTTGTCAGGCAGGCAGCTCTTTATGCTGTGTTTGAGAACAACAGCTGCTGCAGCTACCTTATCTCCATCTTTAGAGCCATCTGTGTATATATGTTGAAAGTCACTGTATTTCGATTTAATTTCATTAAATTTGCTTTTGATTATTTTGAAATCTAATGTATGAGCAGGTCTGTGGATAGAAGCTGAATTGGAGGTGGTTGCGTACAAGGGTGTGTGAGGCTGCATGCCAGGCTGCCGATATCTTATTTTCTTATTCATTATGTTTAACCAAGTTATTGTGTAAACAAGATGAAGTTTACTGGCAAACATTTACTAAAGTTCAAGATGACATTTACTGGCAACATTCACTAAAGTTATTGTGTAAACAAGATGAAGTTTACTGGCAACATTCACTAAAGTTATTGTGTAAACAAGATGAAGTTTACAGGCAACATTCAATAAGGTTATTGTGTAAACAATATGAAGTTTACTGGCAACATTCACTAAAGTTATTGTGTAAACAAGATGAAGTTTACTGGCAAACATTTACTAAAGTTCAAGATGAAGTTTACTGGCAACATCCACTAAAGTTATTGTGTAAACAAGTTTACTGGCAAACATTTACTAAAGTTATTGTGTAAACAAGATAAAGTTTACTGGCAATATTTACTAAAGTTATTGTGTTATTGTTGGGTCAAGGGACATCACGTTATGCCAAAATGACCAAGGTCAAGATCATAATTTGCATTATTTTCCCGAAACTTAACCTTGGTTAGGTAACTAAACCTTGGTTAGGTAACTTAACATCAGTCAACTGTATGTGATTCCCATTTTCTTTGTTTGATACTTGGTCATATGTATTGTTGGCATTGGTGGACATCACTGAACGACAAAAATTACCAAGGTCAAGGTCATATTTTGCTTATTTCCCCAAAAATTAACCTTGGTTAACTTTATGTGACTTTTTGTCTTTGATACTTGTTCATATGTTTGGTTGGCATTGGTGGACATCGCTGAACGACAAAAAATACCAAGGTCAAGGTCACGTTTTGAGTTAGTTACCCTAAACATCTTGGTTTGCTGCGGTGGGCGAGACACCCTCAGACCGAGGTCTTGTTATACACTCAGTCATGAGTTCTCAGAACTGGTTGAGAAAAAATCTGTGACATCAAATCAGAAGAAAGTGACGTCATAATACCAGAAAGTGACGTCATAATACCAGAAAGTGATGTCATGATAGAAGAAATTAATTTTTAATTGATAAAACGTTCTGATTGGTTTAAATTAGCCAAAGAGGAGACACTAAATCAGTTCTTAGAAGTTCTTAGAACTGATTGAGTTTCCACTCAACACTGACTAATCTTGAAATCAAGAATAACAAAAATTAAATATAAAATCATTCATCAAAGCCATAGAATCTGAGAGGTCATTGGCATTTTGTGTTGCAGACCAAAAGGGATTGAAAGGACACTTATTCAAAAGGTCGGAAAATGGCTCCTTCTGATATCATAACATGGCCATCACTTCAGGCTGCACTGTCACCGGCCCACTAAACATTTACAAGGTTATTTGGAAGGTCAAGGCCATATGGTGGAGAAACTGTAAGGGATGTGCATACAAGATATTTTTGATAGATGTACAGAAGGACAGGCTTTCTGACAAATACATACGTATGTGTCCTTTGCAATGTATTTTTTTATCCATGCAAACCCAAAGCAGCCACATAAAACCTTCCTTTTACATGGCTACAGGAGTCACACATATTTTTTCCAGCTTATTTTCAATGTGTTCAAAAGCTCTAATAGTGAGGCAGATTGGTGACATATATTGGTAAACTTGTGCATTTTGTGACAAAAGCACCAAACCAGACACATAGCTAGACATTACTCTACTAAACATTTTTGGCTATGGACCCACGTCAGATTTTGAAAACTGGCTGCTATTAGCCAAATATTCCATAAATAATTAATGAAGCCCATAATTAATTGGTTTCATCAAAACTTGTTATCATAAATACACTAAATTCAGGACATTGATAGGCAATAAAATATACAATATAAAACATACATATAAAATAGCAACACTAACGTCCCGCCGCATGTAATAAAAATAAATCAAGCTTGCAGAGTCTTCAAACGCTTGGAGAAAAAATATTGCAAAGGATACTTAAACAATATTTCTCTTCTCTGATTTATTGGAATTAAATTTAATTAAGACCTTAATTTACATTTGTTGATTTAATAAATAATATTAACAAGACACTAAATCACAAACACAAATTTAATAACTGGTCATTTAATTTGAACATTTTCAATAAGAGAGCTAACATTAAATTTAATCTAATCTTATCTAAGATCTGAATGGTACAATTTTTCTTAATCTCAGTTACAGTACCCAGCTGGTGGCTCCAACATATCCTCTTCCAACCCCAGTCACCAGATGTACGCATTTCAGAGGTGGACACCGAGACATAAATGTCTCCAACAATGTCCAATATAACCTGTAAACAACTTGGCGGATGTGCTACTGCATTTGGTGACATGGGCTGCTTTTCCTGTTCGAGTTTTATATCTATATTGTATCTCGAGACCATTGAATATCAACAACTCTCTGTGACATGAACATGCACTTCCTCTTGTCTCAACTTTTGGAATTGGAAAGCTTGTGCAACCTCAACATCTTATTTCCAGATTTGTCAAGCACAGGTTTTACCTCTTTCAGCAAATGAAGATATTTCATTACATCTAGTAAGTGTGAAAGGCAACTATAAGTCTTGGTTTATATGAATAGGCAATACAAAGAGGATCTTAAACAAGTTCCCATTTCATATAAGATTTACTAAACGAGTTATGAATTAATTCATAACGAGTTTCATAAATCTTATATGGAATGGGAATGAGTTTAAGATCCTTTTTATCACATAACATTGCAATCAAATTAGTAAAAATTAATTCAGATGGACATGGAACTGCCACAACGTCAGACACACTTTTGCGCTTAAACGTCATAACATGTGACGTCGTAACGTCGCGTCTCGCACATAACGTTGTGTATAAAAGAGTTTGTGTTTTACCTCTTTACAAAATAGCAGTTTACGCCAACTTTTTAACAAACCAACAACAATGTTTTGTATAACGTGCATTATTTTTATAAGCTGTCACAAATTATAAGTTTATGACTCAGATCTGGGTGAATTTGTAATAAAATAAAATAGTTTCAGTTAATAAACTTGCGGTAGTGTTACAGGTTTAACTCAACCAATCAAAATCGTTCCAGGTTGTATTACACGTGTGTCATACAATAGAATATTAAATGAGTGTTCAACACTGCTAACAAGGGACGTTATGTGATAAAATGTGCAACCAAGCTCAAAGTAATTCCTAGCTTCTAAAACTAACTCATAGCTCATCTAACTGTATTTACTATACCATTGCCATAAACACATGAGTCTACTGTATATAGCATAAGTTTAGTGAAGTATATATATTGTTTGGCATATGCCACATGCAGCACACACATTGTATCAACCTCTTAGTGAAACGATGGAGATCAGTCTGCATCCTAATCTCGTTGTTTGATACAAGGCACATCTTCATCTGTGTTTTATTGAATGTGGAGTTTCTCTTCTGTCCCAGCCGATTGCTATGCCAGGTAACCAGAGCTCTGCTTTTGATACTAAACCTTTTGCAAGTGACATTCAACAATGTGTACAATAATTTGCTAATTTTGAGGCAGTTTGTATAGTATGATTAAATCCAACCTTTTCCAAAGTTAGAAAGGTCTGGTGAGATACCCTAAGCTGCCGTTAATCCGAACCTAATTTGATACATATATATGCGAGAAGAGAAAGCAAGTTATAGAATCTGTTGTAAGTTGGTGATCTGACTGAGGAAAGGAAACGTGTTCTTAGTGACACTTGGTTATGTCGTCTATAAGCTCAGTTACAAACATGTCATGTCTTGCATGGCATAATTTACCTATTTGTTGAGCAAATTCTGTCGAAAGAGAGTCGTCTAAAAATTGTAACATAAGTCAGGCACCAGTAAATACACAATATCATCCTTGAATATATTTTCTAATTCCTCTACTGTGTCACTGAAACTATCTTATGAACGTCTTTAACATGTACATGGTGGCAAAGATCAGAATCCTTTCATAGGCAGCGACTGATGAATTATTGCAGTAACTGAAATGAATAGATAACTCGGGCCATATCTGGTTCAGAGACCCCGTGTGGAAGCTGCGATGTATTTACAGCATCTGCTGCACCTCCACCTTCTTTCTCAATCTTATATTTCTTTGTGTGAGCTAGTTCATTTGGGAGCACTAATGAAGTATATCTCACACACACAGATGAATAATTTTAATATTTAAAGTGTAACTGAACAGTACCGCAATTGCGAACTTTTGTTTTTTTCTCTTTATGATCGTCATGTGCAATACTCAATGGTAGGCATGCCTTGCTCACACTTCAATGAAATAACTGCAAGCAGTGTTGAGCATTCCCTGATAAATATGTTTATTTCAGACAGGAATCTGCAGTATATAGGCCTGACAAACTAGGGGGTCCGAGGGCATGCTGCCCCTGCAAGGTTTTTTACTTAGCTTATAATGTAATGGTCTGTTTTGGAGCATCTGACAGAACACTTGTGTGGTATTTAAAGAAATATTTCGACAAATTTGAGAATGAACATTTGACAAAGTTGAATTACCTACACACTATAAATTAAATAAGAAACAAATGTTGACCCTTAACATCCCTTAACATCCTCCATTTTCAGGGCTGTCTTTCTACCATGGGGGAATGGGTCCAGGTCCATCAGAGGGGGGAATTTTCGCGTCAATTTCAGTAAAAGGGGGAATTTTGCATGGAAGTTCAAACATCCATAACACATTATGATATCATCAATATAAAATGAAATCATGCTGATTAAATAGATATATAACACTAAATAGACAAATAAAGCAAGGACTTAAGCATACAATAACACAATTTTATTGTTGTTTATGCCAACCAATATACATTTAACAATAAATGGGTTCAAAACAGACTTGAAAAATATGTATGTTGACTAGCTGTAAGAGTTAGACTATGTTCAAAAAGTACCAATGACAGTTATGTCATTTACTTTGTTCTACTTTCTTCAACACAAGCACAATTAACACTTAGTTCTCTTAAAATTCTAGCCTTATGTCTTTCAGTTTATTTATATATTTTTTTTTTTCAAGGGGGGAATTTTGACACTTGAGGTGGGGGAAAAAAAGATACTTTTCAGGTGGGGGACTGGGGCCGAATAACGGCCCCAAAAACAGCCAAAAGACAGCCCTGATTTTTTACCTTTTTTTTTTTTTTTAAATTGATATATATGCCCAAGCCTATATGACCTAATAGTAGCAACGCCAGTGTCATTTGCCACAATGGCACTGGTCCATCTATAGTCTTCAAACAAGTCTCCGATTCTTTTAAGTGCCTCCATTTTAAATACGAAGGCTTCAACGCAAAACGCCAATATGATCTTCACATTGGGTTTCAGGCCAATTTCATTGTTTCTGCTAGACAACTTTATAGCTAAGACACAATTAATCCGTTGAAATGTCTTCGAGTTGAGGTTTTGTTTACTTGTTTTGTCTTGTAAATAAGGTTTACCAAGTCAAATAATGTATTTTGGGGTTTCGGAAATTCCAACAGCTGGAGAAAACGTAGAGCCAATCCGAAGTGAAATTTGATTTAAACGTGTAACTCCCTCAACACCTTAACCATAGGATGCCTCTAAATAACGCTTTATTGCAATATTAACAAACAAATACTATGCCAAGAAAACTGAGTGAACAAATTCAACATATTAATTACTTTCTTACAAACAACTATTAAATGAATTATACTTTTTACTATTTTCAACATGTTTTGGCAGCCATTTGATAACACCTGTACGAAAATTCCAAACGGAATCCAGTTGGAATCCAGACGGATTCGGTACGGAATCGGCACGGATTTGAACATTTCCGTACGGAAACGACACGGACACGTAATTTTAAAAAAGTCCGGGCGGATTATTGAAGAAATTCCGTACGGAATGTTTAAAATATCCGCTTGGATAAAAATCCATGTGTTAGAAGTACGTACGGATTATATTCCATACGTATTTTTCATACTTTAACTCTAACTAAATAGGAAAAAATTAACTTAGAAAATGTCAAGAGGCGTAATTTTTGGACTTAGATATTTGCAGAGCAGAATTTGTAAAAAATTAACTTAGAAAATGTGAATAGGCGTAATTTTCGGACTTTGATATTTGCAGAGCGAAATTTGTGGACTTTGTTGTTTTGTGCCAAACAGGTTATTTTTAGATGTTTTTCTAATGTATTAATGGATGCTCCCCAAAATGTATCCTCGCGAACCAGACAATAGTGAACTAAATAAAGGCTTTACCGAACAAATTACATATGCTAGAAAAAAACTAAGAAAATAAAACTTCAATTTGCTGTTTAAAGGGAGTACGCCCCTGCAGAAATAAATCCAAGCATTTTTTCATTCCTAAGAATGTTTTCTCTCTTGGAAAGACATTGGATTTCCTTGGAATGAAAACTCCTAGAAATTCCATGAAATTCTCAAGATTGTTTTTTGGAGAAAGTTTGGAAAACATTGGATTTTTAATCCATCAAAATCCAATGTTTTTCCCTGTGCATAAACATTGGATTTCTTTGGACTTCTCCTCTCTGTACATCAGCATACTTCGGAAAAGCTTGGAAAAGCTTGGACTTGAATTCTTGACCAGAAAAAAAAGTCCAGTGTTTTCCAGTCTTTTCACAATTGGAAAAATATCGGTATACCTTGGACTTATTTACTACTTCTACTGCTGCTGCTACAACTACTACTACCATTATTACTACTACTACAACAGCAACTGCTGCTGCTCTACTACTACTACTTCTACTACTACTGATGTTGTTGTTGCTGCTACTGCTGTTACTAATACATGTACTACTTCTACTACTACTGCTGTTACTACTACTACTACTACTACTGCTGCTACTAATACTATTGCTGTTACTAATACATGCACTACTTCTTCTACTACTGCTGTTATTACTTCTACTACTACTGCTGCTATTATTACTAATACCACTACTACTAATGCTGCTGCTGCTCTACTACTACTACTACTACTTTTACTACTACTGCTGCTGTTATTACCACTCCTACTACTACTGCTGCTGTTATTGCCACTCCTACTACTGCTGCTGCTGCTGCTCCACTACTACTACTGCTGTTTTTGCTGCTGCTACTGCTGTTACTACTACATGCACTACTTCTACTACTACTGCTGTTCCTACTACTGCTGCTGTTACTACTACTACTGCTTCTGCTCTACTACAACTACTTCTAAAATTACTGCTGTTCTTGCTGCTGCCACCACTGTTAATACTACTTGCACTACTTCTACTACTACTGCTGTTACTACTACTTCTACTGCTGCTGTTACTACTTCTACTACTACTACTGATGTTACTACTTCTACTTCTGCTGCTGCTCTACTACTTCTACTACTATGTGTTACTACTATTACTGCTGCTGCTACTGCATCAGCAGCAGTGACAACAACAGCCATTAATAAAAAGTAATAAAAAGAATAAAAAGAAAAAAGAAATTATAATAAAATTAACATTGAACATTGATTATAATAAAATAAATAAGTGATCACTATTTTCTTTGATTTGGCTACACAGTCACATGATGTTCAGACACATGTATAATAAACACAATTTAATGTACATGTATCAGATAATAATCATTTCTAAAATACTGAAAACAAAGAAAGGCCTTAATGCAGCCCTTTGTATTGGCAAGTCAGGATAAATTCCTAAGAGAATCATTGCCAGATGTGAGGTGATAAGAGGATTATGTCCATCTACTGGCCATACATTAGTGGTACACTTACATTATATACTCTGAATGAACCTTAGTGTAACCCCTATTTCCTGAGAGTTGATTGGTTAAACAAATACTGGCTGGACAGTTTGAAAATGTGTAACATGTTGGGCACAGGAAACACCTATTTGTTGATTATCTTATTTAATAAAGTACTAAATTTTGAAATCATTTTTATTGAAACTCTTGGTTTTGCTGGATACAAGTGTGGCTAGTCTCATATTTATATTTTACTGGAGGATTAAGACAGAAGAATGATGTTTACAGGTATGTACTACTCTACTTCAAATTATCAATATGGCATACACTTAATGTTTATCAAAGGGTTGAAATGTATCAGATTGCCAGTGAAGTAATTTTATATTCATTAGAATGCTTAGACTAAGTGTTTATTATATTTTGGACATGTTGACTCTTTTAAAAGCTGCTGAAGCAGATGTCATTATCTTCCTATAATCATTTTGCCTAATTCCACTGTGGACACTAGTGAAGAAGAGATTTATCCAAACCTCTTTAAAACAGATGATATAAACAACTCTAAACATGACTTGTATATGTTTGCACATGACAGTGATTTAAAAAACAATGTTGTTTAAATTAATTTTGTTAAAACAGAGACATAATAAACTCTGGTTAAAACTACTATTTTAGAACTGAAAGAGACTGCTTTCGTTAGAGGCCATGACAGGCTGGTACCAGACAAACCAGGAGATGAGGTCTTGGATGAAACATGTTCCATATTTAGCATGCAAAAGTAAGTTTCCCATGTATCTTTGGTTAGACTAATAGTATATACATTTCGAAATTGCAGTTGAACCAATTACTGTTCCAAATTGAAATCAATAATAAGAGCGACTAGTCTTATTTGATGATTCGGCTCTCCTATTTAAGAAATCTGTTGAAAAAGTAGATTGGGTACATTACACATTTAGGATAGAATTGTAGCACTTGGCTAATTGTCATATTTTATCCACCTTTAAATTCTAGATCTGCCTTTTATTCTTAGTCTTAAAGTATATGGTAAATAGGAATATGCAAATGATGATCTCTATATTTTCTTTCAGAATATGTCAGACCTTAGCATGGACCAAGAAACACAGGATGAACACATTACAGGGAACCAAGATTTAGGATTCTTTCATATGGTTATATATGCCCTATAAGTACATTATTTTGTAGTGTTTTTTTAATTGTTTTTCATTTTAATGATTTTAAATGAGATATATGTTTCAAATAATATTTCAGTTCTTATTCAACCTGAAAGAAAATTCTGATTTATTTTAAATATAATTTTTTCTGAAAGAATAATTTAGTTTAAACACAAATTATCAAGAAAAGTTTGTATAACCCAGTGTCAAATATGTTGCTGTGAATTTATTTTATTAAAAAATAAATAAAAAATATGAATATTTTATTATCATTGTCATGTGACCAGCAATACAAATCCAAAGAAATCTTATATTGTTTCTGCTTTATGTTTTTGTAGTGAACTTGGAATTCCTAAGAAATCCTAGCAATTCCAATACTTTTCTGTTTGGAAATTCCTATGAATTCCAGTGTTTTCTGTTGAAATAAATATGCCCACCGAGTCATCACTATGTCTGTCCAGTGGTGAGAGTCTTTATATTAATGAAAGGTCGGATGATTTCGAAAACCACCAATGTCTGATAGTCACTATAGTTATTTGTCCTAACAAAATGATGTGATGTATACCTTGTTAACACTCTAGTATTTTTGTCTTTTAGTACAGTCAAAATATCAGGAGTATGTATTTCAGTTGTTTATGACTTTGAAAATACAATTTTAACTGTAAAGCAACTTGTTCTACTTCAAAGAAATGTCTCCAGCACCAGACATGCCAGACATGGCAGACACTTGGGATCACTTTGTCTTCTGTCTTCACTGAAGATAATTCCCAAATTTGTGTTAAAAAATTCAGAATACATAATTGTTTTAGGTCCCATTAACATGTTATTTTTGGACAGCAACCTCAGATGGAGATAAGACAATGAAGATTCACATCAGACAAGTCCATACAGAAAATGTGGAAAGACTCCTACGGATATTTAGAAAGTCCGTACGGATTTTTTTAATGTCCGTATGGATTTTACAAAATGTCCATACGGATATTATGAAAAGTCAGTACGGATATTTTAAAAATCCGTACGGATATTTTGAAAGTCCGTACGGATAATTTGAATGTCCGTACGGATATTTTGAATATCCGCCCGGGTTTTTATAAAGTGTGTATATTTTTTTCCGTCTCATTTGCATATTCCGCCTGGATTTCTTGAAATTCCCCCTGGATTTTTAGTACTCATTTAAATAATTCGCCGAAATTCCGCTCAGAAAGTAGCTATAAATAGAATTACGCCTCTATATCATGCTTTGAATCATTTGCATATTACGCCTGGAATGTTGTTGTAATAACCGTACGGGTTCCGTGTTGATTCAGAGCGGATATTTTCGTACAGGCAGTTGCAATTTTGACCTTAAAATATAGCCAGATTGTATTTCATGACCCTATGTCTGAATTTGTTGTGATTGCCATAATATATTTTGTTAAAATCTGATACATATAGGTTCAATTGATTATTTATTACGTATTTGGCGGCCATTTTGAAAAATCTGACGTGGGTCCATACCCAGATTTTTTCGAATCGGTATGCTTTTGTCTAGTTATAATGTGCAAAGTTTGGTGCTTTTGTCAAACAATGCACAAACCTTTCACCAATCTGCCCCACTATAACCCTTAGTTAAGACACAAAAGTATCATTTAGTGTGTTTGGGAAGATGGATGAATAGATGGAAGAACAGATGGATGGATGGATGGAAGGACGAACACACGGACAACAACGATTCTATATACCCTGCATTCACTAAAAGCTGGGGATAACGTAACTGAATATTGTGAAGACTGTTAAAAGATCATAAAATACCATTTTTTAATTATAAATGCAATTGATTAAAAGCGTTAATTATTAAATATTGTAAATAATTACCTTTGGAGAAAATGGTTCAAGCATTTCCTATAGAGTAAAATTGATGTTTTAAATACAGCAAAGTGCACATATCTTCATAAGTGTCATCCAAATGTTTATTCTAATGTGTAGGATGTGAAATCCAAACACTAACATATTTATCCCATGGATGTAGAAATTCATAACAGTAAGGCAGTTAAAGCCATTTATGAGACACTTTACGATATCCAATGAGGACCAAACATGCCGATTTATGAAATAACTTCTTTTTAGCGACATAACATTTGATAAATTAAAAAATAATAAGAGGTCCCTATGGGCAGAGATCGCTCACCTGATTTTTCATGTTATACTGTAAGATTAAAGGTGAAGGATTATCTCCCTTTTTCCCTTTCATAAATTTTGTTCTTTTTCGGATATTTTTACTCTTGACTTTTCGCAGAGTTTAATTTTTTGGGAGAAATTTCATGACTTTGGCCTCATTTTTCATGTTTTTGCTCTAATTTAATTACATATGACTCATTTCATGACTTTTGAGAAAGACATTTCCAACTTCATTTGTACAAACATTATTCTACATGTCAATAAGTTATGCAAAATAAAATTTCAGCAATTCATCCGTTTTGGTGGAGATTTTTCTTTCCAGTAACAATATCTCTGTATCCTGTGGGCAGCCATCTTGGGCACAAATTAACCTTCAGTGTACAAACTTGAAAGGTCTTGATGCATACTTGTCAAATCTCACACATGTGAGCGCAATTTCACACAGAAAAAAATTCTGTGTGAAATTGCACTCAAACACATACTTGAAAATATGCTTTCTCAAGCATTCTGAAATTTGACAAAATTTAGTGTATTTTAACCCAAATATCGATAAAATTTAACATAGTTTATCCCAGATTTTCGTATCACTTCCGTATATTGACAACAGTCCCTGGCACATACTCGCATCAAGTTCTTACAACTCATTTTAAAGAGGAAAGTAATCTTCCAATTGCTGTTACAGACAAGTGTAGCCCACTGTTACAGACAAGTGTAGCCCACTGTTACAGACAAGTGTAGCCCACTGTTACAGACAAGTGTAGCCCATTGTTACAGACAAGTGTAGCCCACTGTTACAGACAAGTGTAGCCCACTGTTACAGACAAGTGTAGCCCACTGTTATAGACAAGTGTAGCCCACTGTTACAGACAAGTGTAGCCCACTGTTACAGACAAGTGTAGCCCGCTGTTACAGACAAGTGTAGCCCGCTGTTACAGACACGTATAGCCCGCTGTTACAGACAAGTATAGCCCGCTGTTACAGACAAGTGTAGCCCGCTGTTACAGACAAGTATAGCCCGCTGTTACAGACAAGTGTAGCCCGCTGTTACAGACAAGTGTAGCCCGCTGTTACAGACAAGTATAGCCTGATATTACATACAAGTATAGCCCGCTGTTACAGACAAGTATAGCCCGCTGTTACAGACAAGTATAGCCCGCTGTTACAGACAAGTGTAGCCCGCTGTTACAGACAAGTATAGCCCGCTGTTACAGACAAGTGTAGCCCGCTGTTACAGACAAGTGTAGCCCGCTGTTACAGACAAGTATAGCCTGCTGTTACAGACAAGTATAGCCCGCTGTTACAGACAAGTATAGCCCGCTGTTACAGACAAGTATAGCCCACTGTTACAGACAAGTATAGCCCGCTGTTACAGACAAGTGTAGCCCGCTGTTACAGACAAGTATAGCCCGCTGTTACAGACAAGTATAGCCTGCTGTTACAGACAAGTATAGCCCACTGTTAAAAAACATCATGTTTCCTGCTTCAGATATTGCCAAAATCTATTAATGTGGAAATCAAAACTATTTTGCACTTTGAATGGGGTCCCTAATCATCTAACCAACGGGGAAACCACCCCTAAGAAAAAAAAGTCACTTGACTTCCACTGGGCCTTGACAGCTATGTTGATGAAGCTTCCACTGGGCCTTGACAGCTATGTTGATGAAGCTTCCACTGGGCCTTGACAGCTATGTTGATGAAGCTTCCACTGGGCCTTGACAGCTATGTTGACTTCCACTGGGCCTTGACAGCTATGTTGACTTCCACTGGGCCTTGACAGCTCTGTCGATGAAGCATCCATGTTAAAACTGGCTAGAAAATATATCTCGATGGACAATAGACAAATCTCACAATAGTAGCAATATCTCACTCTTTTGTTCTTGGCTCAGGTGAGCTAATAACGTATAATTTCAGGTAAATTTTAAAACTGGGTATTCTGATTTCAACTTATTTACATATACATACATGTAATTAAACAAAATAGTATAATAAATGCAGTTTTGACCTTCAAAATTTAGAGGTTTTATATAACATCATTCATTACACCTCTACAGTACCTAGCTGGGCAATGTCGGAATATTGTTTTATAAAGACGTTTTCAAAGCAGTCAATCATAACAGATGATAATGCACTATATTTTAGTAATAGTAGATTCAGTCTGATGAGCTATTTTTACATCTTGTACCATTAATGTACAACATGATATACTATAAACAGATACACCAAAGGTGTGTTAAAAGTTAATTTTTAATTATTATAAATAGTACTACCGCATAATCCCTAATAAACGCCCCTCACCTAATAAACGCTCCCCACTCCCACAACCTACTGCCCCTACCATTCAGAAACAGTTTTTTTAAAACTTTTACCAAAAGATGCAAGTTAATCTGTTAAAACGTTTACCAAAAGATGCTAGTTAATCTGTTTCATTCACAATGGAAGACACAAAATCACTAGAAAGCTTAAATAACCTGATGCATTGATTGATTGACATGCAGACTTTGTTTTTCTTGGTAAAGAAAATCATTAACTAATGTCTGATTTGAAAGTTAAAATACTGTATTTTACCTTGTATAGTACGCAGTTTTTTTACTACTTTTACGGTTTCCGAAAGGGGGGTGCGTACAATACAAGAAAACAATACAAACAACTTTTTTCTTGCATTTAGTATGCAGAAAATCGATGTCAGAATGGAGAAAAAACGCCAATGAAAACATCTGGGACGAACAGACAGACATTTGTGAATGCCGATAATACTTTATTTTTCGTGACTTACTCGCTTTATACAAGCAATTTATTGACTTAATTCGAATTAGAAATGAATAAAGTTTATTATAAAGCATGTTTTTGTATAAATGTTTGCATATTTGTTGTAGAATTTCAATAATTGAGTGAACGAAATTCGGCCCTTGTTTTGTTATTTATATCAGCTGACTTGATATCACGTGATTTCCATGAATTAGACTGGTACACTTGCAAACACAGTACAGACACACTTTAAGCATGGGTAGAGTGGGTTATTCTATTTCTATAATCCTTTGAAGGTGACGCAAGTAGCGACACCCCAGTTTTGACCTCTGAGAAGGGGGTGCATACTATTCACGGGTGCATATATAACTATACAAGGTAAAATACTGTAGGTATGTTTGGTCTCAAATAAACGCCCCCCTTTTCAAAAATGACTCAGTAATTGCTGAACATTACCACCACACAGGTGCAGTCATTATCAGCTTATGAACTTGCATTGTTGCACAAACTGACATTTTAATTTCAGTGTAAACTTTATTATCCAGAAAATGTCATCACAAATTAAAATTAATGTAATGTTCTCTGCTGGTATGGTAAGTTGAATATTCATAATTTTCCATTGCAAAGATGTTGAGATTTTATCTTATTTTCAGTAGGTGATAAAATGTGTGTTACTCGGTTTTTATCCTTAGGTTCTATAGTAAAATAAAAATCTTTAGCGATCAAAAAGAAAATAATTTTAAGATTTTAATTTTGAAAGATACATATATTGAATCAGTTTGCATGAATGTGCGTTAATTATGCAGGTTTTTAAAAGAATCATGCTGTAGATACCTTAATTTTAGCAATAAACTTGGTTGAAGAACAAGGATAAAGACCGAGTTTATCACCTACCAGAATGTATTTGTATGTTTTATTTCTGGTCACTGATTTTTGATGATGCTCTGATTTTTTTGATGACGCTTTATCAAAATTATGAATTGAAGATCTACTGAAGACAGTACATGTATTTAAGTGACAAGTGAAATTTTGAACATATTCTTAATTAAAGTGGTGACTGAATGTAATCTAACTATCAATTAATTATTTATTTTAAATTTCATGATTTTTTGTCACAACTGTACATTCCTGGGCTCTTCATTTGTCAGCGCCACTCGCCATAGGCGAAATCAAATGGCGAAACTTTTGTCAAGTGCGAAAGTGGTGAAAGTGGCAAAATGAAATGTCTGTGGTCGGGACCATGTTTTTCTGGAAATAACCTTGACGGGTTCTCGGTGTTTACAGAAGAGCTAAAATCTATAGACTGTGTTACGACGTTTGTGCTTTATATTACACACGGCTTATTTTACCTAGCGACGTCTTACTGCAACTCACTTGGTGTGCCTATACTGGAGGAAAATTAGAAACCCATCAAGAGCTCGCATTTTTCAATAACAACAACAACGCATTAACAAGACGTCCAACCATTATCAAAATGGTAATAATTAACCTTTCTCATACAAAGATTTACACCCTTTTAGCTAAAATAATGACTTTGTAACTCAGTTATTCAAAACAGAAAGTAGCCCATGATACGTACATGCAAACAACATATAAACATTACATTACATTGTCATCTGTTTTCGCGCATTGAAACCAGGCCATTTATTTCGAGTTGTATGCCAGTCGAGGCCACAAAAAACAGAACGATTACCGTCATCCATTTTTTTCCATCATGGGGAAATTTACATGCTTGGTTGCTTGGTTGATTGATTGAAGGGTTTCACGATGCACCTCATATGTCATAAAAAGGAAAGCTCCCTCTCCATTTACATCAGGACAAAAAGTATGCAAAGTGAGCCAACAACATGTTCTGACTTCATCTCAACTAAGTGGAAGGAGACACTGTGGATGTAAACTTGATCTTCTACTTTGGATGGTACCACCAACATGGTATCACAGGGGGGCGTAATTATAAACCAATGAACATGAAAATTGAAATGGCACAAACACAGTATATATATGAAATTAAATTCTGCTAAAGTGGCTAAAAAAGCTTAGTCAAAAATGGCTAAACAAAAATCCAATTGGCTAATGAAAATTGCGGTGGGCCCCGTTTAGCCAAAATGGCTAAAAAAAAATTTGGTCCAATAAAGAGCCCAGCATTCCATTTAAAAGATATGAAATAGAATGTATCTGGGGTATTTATAAGGGTGGTCTAGTGTGTATATATATAAAACTTTTGTATATTTGTTGAACATTATTACATAATTATTTACTACAAATTGTATCAAGATAGTGTTACACCTGCTTGCATATAATTAAATAAAAAAAAATAAAGTTTTTAATTTTATTTTTGTCTTATTCTACCTCAAGTCTAAATATATAACAAAATTCATTTAAGTTTTGAACACATAACAATATAAAAGTATCATGTGTTGTGGCCCTGAGCAAGACACTTTATCTGCATTGCTTGGTACTGGTTCTACCCAGGAAGACATCAAGAGTGATACAAATAAGTTCAGAGAGCTTAGCTTCTCTTACAATTAATCCATGTAAAACAAATAAGTTTAAACTAATATGAAAAGAGATGTTGCAAATGAATGTGGTGGTCAGTACTATACCACAATACAATGGTAATTATATTTGACAGTTTAATCAACATGTCTGTGATAAACATTTACTGGAGTATCAAATTACCCAGCTGCAGTGGCGGACATAAAGTTCAAGTAATTATGTTCCTGTCAAACCTTATAAAACTCACATTGAAACGCACATACACTGAAATGTGTCTGTATTTAAAACAGAAGCGAAATATAGTTGATGGCTGGCAAAGAACAATGTCCAGTGGCAGTGAGTTTAGATATGAAATCTGGTACTCCGAAATTTTATATTGCTCAACATAGTCAAATTTGGAGATGTTAAATGTACTGTAAAATTTGGAGATGGTACATGTATTTAAGAGACAACTGACGCTGACAAAGTGTCATTTGGAAGCTGAAAGTTACTAAGAATAATAAGAACAATGTTAGTGAGGTTATAAATGAAATTTGAACACTCTACTCCAAAGGACGACAAAGTTATAAGAACTTTGACGCAACTTTGACGCAAACTTTGATGCAAATTTTGAGCAAACTTTAATGCAAACTTTAACACTAACATATTGCATTATAACTTTCTTGTCCTTGGGAGCAGAAAGTTCAAATTTTATATATAAACTCCTGGTCATTGTCTGTCTTAATGCCAGTAACTTTCAGCCCTCCAACTGACCCTGAGTCGGAGTCAAAGTCACTTAAATACACTTACCGTCAATATTTGAGTTAAAATTGCATGACAGAACATGTATTTAAGTGACACCGACTCGGACCCAGAAACAGTTGGAGGGCTGGAAATTATTGGCATTGACGGACACTGACCAGGAGGTGGAGCCCGCCAACATTAGCGACGCCTATGTCTCGGAGCCCGCCAACATTAGCGACGCCTATGTCTCGGAGCCCGCCAACATTAGCGGCGCCTTAGTATAATGTCTCGGAGCCCGCCAACATTAGCGGCGCCTATGTCTCGCATTTTTTCAAAAGGCAAGACAATAAATGGTGCTTTATATATGGTACTAATTATAAATGGTACTTATTATAAATGGTACTAATTATACCATGTTCTCAACAAGCTCTAATAGTGTAATGGTAAAACTGCCTGGTACGAAAAGTGAGACAAAACTTGTGGCCGACAGATATGCAGACTTCAATAATTATACCTCCTGAAAAACTTAGATTTGAGGTAAATATTCAATAAATATTGAACCATTTACATGAAATTATTTCCACCTTGATTTTGGTTTAGAGCGCGAAAACCCATAATTTTTAATCAAAGATGTTATTTCATAATGATACTTAACCGAAGTCGTCATATTTCATAGCAATCTGAGAATCTGTCACATCTTTAAAGCAGCAAGTTGCTATTTTCAATAGCAGACATTTTATTATTACCATATTAAAAACATTCACAAATATGTAAAAATCTCAAATTTATCTTTATATATTTTTCAAATGAGACATCTTCCATCATGTGGGAAGCGATTGTTATGAATTAAACATTGAGAAGGATTTTACGAGGAAACCAGATACTTATATTACCACAAACCGCCATATGCGTCTGCTATAAGACATTTAAAACTTACCGATAATCCCTAATAAACAGCTACCCAATATAAACACCCCGCACCTCCTCCCACCATTTTTTCAGAAATCATTTTTTTAAAGTTAATTTGTTTTATTCACAATGGAAGACACAAAATCAATAGAAAACTTAAAATCCGATGCATTAATTGATTGACTGACATGCACACTTTGGTTTTCTTGGTAAAGAAAGAATTTAAATAATATCTAATTTAAAAGTTAAATTATGTATTTTTGGTCTCAAATAAATGCCCCTTTTCAAAAACGTTATGCCACCGGGGTCATTTAGTAAGGATTATACGGTATCTAGAATCCACGTCCGTGCATGGGCTCAACAATACATGTACGGTCTAATATATACATGTATACATAAACAAGAATAATCAGTCTGTTACTAATGATACATTTGAAATGCCATGGATTTTATGACTGATGTTTCTGGATTCAAGTAGCCTCCTTGAAAATTATGGAGAAGAAATATCTATAGATTTACTTGAATATGTTTACATAATATTCTGAATTATTTTTTTAATTGGATCGCAGTTTGTGCGATTTTCGGAAATATTCTAACTTTGTTTGGTAATTTACGTCATTTTCAACACATGTAAGGTTATATGTATCGATTTGTTTGTGGTGGAGGCAGACCACCCGCTTTTCCTGGGTAGAATCAGAACTGTTCACCTCCTGTAAGATGAAAAATTCTAACCTAATAATCTAATATCCATTAGTCAGTCCGTAAATTTCATATATATTGTGCAGATAACTACTTATAGCCATTAAGGACATAAACAAACCAATCATAGTGGATAGTTCAACCATGCCTCCTCTCCCCACCTTTTTGTCTCGGTATAGGATTTGATAGAATAGCCAAAGATTTAACCAAAAAATACCCAAAAGACTGTCTTCTGCGCAGAAGTTAATGAATTGTATAATTTTACCTCATTTTTAGCACAATTTAATTAAATGGTAGATTTGTTTTGTGGTAGAGGCAGAACATCCAATTTTTCCAGGGTAGAACCAGTACTGTATACCTCCCATCATCCGTAAGAATCAACAATTAATTTCTCACTTGACAAGTCGAGCTCCCAGTGGGATTCTGCACAGACGTTACATTAAGACAAATGGAAGAACAGAAAATGGTGACACTTAAATAATTAGAAAGAATGGTACAACATGCTACTGTAGATTGTCTGGTAAGTGGGGTTAAGAGAAATAAAATATCCATTACCTTGATTTCAACTATTTAGTGCAGATTGGCAATGAACCAACTTTAAAGTTAAATTGAAACACAGCTAAAAGTTATCATTCTGTGAGCTTATTTTTTTTCAAATCAGAATATAAATAAATAATGAATTTTAAAAAGATTTATTTTGTCATTATGATATTATGTTTAATTTTAATGTTAATCGATTTGTTCTGAAACTCTTTGAACATCGCTCACTAAAACTGTTTTACATTAAATCATAAATGTTGTGGTAATTATGAGTTTAGAAATCATTTTTATAATGTGGTATTGAGTGTTCCAGCTTATTAATACATATTTTTCTTCGATTTACCAGACAACTGTATTAAGGTATCACCTTTACTAGTAGACACCTGTATTAAGATATCATCTATATTAAGATAACACATGTATAACAATATCACCTGTATTAAGATATCAACTGCATTAAGAAATCTCCTTATTAAGATATCAACTGTATTAAGAAATCTCCTTATTAAGATATCAACTGCATTAAGAAATCTCCTTATTAAGATTTCAACTGTATTATGATATCAACTGTATTCAGAAATCTCCTTATTAAGATATCAACTTCATTAAGATATCAACTGCATTAAGAAATCAACTATATTAAGATATCAACTGCATTAAGATATCAACTGCATTAAGATATCAATGGTATTAAGATATCAACTGCATTAAGATATCAACTGCATTAAGATATCAACTGTACTAAGGTATCACTGCATTAAGACATCTCCTTATTAAGATATCAACTGCATTAAGAAATCTCCTTATTAAGATATCAACTGCATTAAGAAATCTCCTTATTTAGATTTCAACTGTATTATGATATCAACTGCATTCAGAAATCTCCTTATTAAGATATCAACTGCATTAAGAAATCTCCTTATTATGATTTCAACTGTATTAAGATATCAACTGCATTAAGAAATCTCCTTATTAAGATATCAACTTATTAAGATAGCAACTGCATTAAGATATCAACTGTATTATGATATCAACTGTATTAAGATAATATCAACTTCATTAAGATACCAACTGCATTAAGAAATCAACTATATTAAGATATCAACTGCATTAAGATATCAACCGCATTAAGATATCAATGGTATTAGGATATCAACTGCATTAAGATATCAACTGCATTAAGATATCAACTGTACTAAGGTATCAACTGCATTAAGACATCTCTTTATTAAGATATCAACTGCATTAAGAAATCTCCTTATTAAGATATCAACTGCATTAAGATATCTCCTTATTAAGATTTCAACTGTATTAAAATATCAACTGCATTCAGAAATCTCCTTATTAAGATATCAACTGCATTAAGAAATCTCCTTATTACGATTTCAACTGTATTAAGATATCAACTGCATTAAGAAATCTCCTTATTAAGATATCAACTGTATTAACATATCAACTGCATTAAGAAATCTCCTTATTAAGATATCAACTGCATTAAGAAATCTCCTTATTAAGATATCAACTGTATTAAGATATCAACTGCATTAAGAAATCTCCTTATTAAGATATCAACTGTATTAAGGTATCAACTGCATTAAGAAATCTCTTTATTAAGATATCACTGTATTAAGATATCAACTGCATTAAGAAATCTCTTTATTAAGATATCACTGTATAAAGATATCAACTCCATTCAGAAATCTCCTTATTAAGATATCAACTGCATTAATAAATCTCCTTATTAAGATATCAACTGTATTAAGATATCAACTGCATTAAGAAATCTCCTTATTAAGATATCAACTTATTAAGATATCAACTGTATTAAGGTATCAACTGCATTAAGAAATATCCATATTAAGATATCAACTGTATTAAGGTATCAACTGCATTAAGAAATCTCCTTATTAAGATATCAACTGCATTAATAAATCTCCTTATTAAGGTATCAACAGTATTAAGATATCAACTGCATTAAGAAATCTCCTTATTAAGATATCAACTGTATTAACATATCAACTGCATTAAGAAATCTCCTTATTAAGATATCAACTGCATTAAGAAATCTCCTTATTAAGATATCAACTGTATTAAGATATCAACTGCATTAAGAAATCTCCTTATTAAGATATCAACTTATTAAGATATCAACTGTATTAAGGTATCAACTGCATTAAGAAATATCCATATTAAGATATCAACTGTATTAAGGTATCAACTGCATTAAGAAATCTCCTTATTAAGATATCAACTGCATTAATAAATCTCCTTATTAAGGTATCAACTGCATTAATAAATCTCCTTATTAAGATATCAACTGTTTTAAGGTATCAACTGCATTACGAAATCTCCTTATTAAGATATCAACAGGATTAATACATCTCCTTATTAAGGTATCAACTGCATTAAGAAATCTCCTTATTAAGATATCAACTGCATTAAAGTATCAACTGCATTAAGAAATCTCCTTATTAAGATATCAACTGCATTAATAAATCTCCTTATTAAGGTATTAACTGAATTAAGAAATCTCCTTATTAAGGTGTCAAATGCATTAAGAAATCACCTTATTAAGATATCAACTGCATTAAGGTGTCAACTGCATTAAAAAATTACCTTATTAACATATCAACTGTATTAAGGTATCAACTGCATTAAGAAATCTCCTTATTAAGTTATCAACTCTATTAAGGTATCAACTGCTTTAAGAAATCTCCTTATTAAGATATCAACAGGATTAATAAATCTCCTTATTAAGGTAACAACTGCATTAAGAAATCTCCTTATTAAGATATCAACTGCATTAAAGTATCAACTGCATTAAGAAATCTCCTTATTAAGATATCAACTGCATTAATAAATCTCCTTATTCAGGTATTAACTGAATTAAGAAATCTCCTTATTAAGGTGTCAACTGTATTGAGAAATCACCTTATTAAGATATCAACTGCATTAAGGTGTCAACTGCATTAAGAAATCACCTTATTAACATATCAACTGTATTACAGTATCAACTGCATTAAGAAATCTCTTTATTACAATATCGACTGTATTAAAGTATCAACTGCATTAAGAAATCTCCTTATTAAGATATCAACTTCAATAAGAAATCTCCTTATTAAGGTATCAACTGCATTAGGAAATCTCCTTATTAAGGTGTCAACTGCATTAAGAAATCTTGTTATTTACATATCAACTGCATTAATGTATCAAATGCATTCAGAAATCTCCTTATTAAGATATCAACTGTATTAAGGTATCAACTGTATTAAGATATCAACTGTATTAAGAAATCTCCTTATTAAGGTATCAACTGCATTAAGATATCAACTATATTAAGAAATCACCTTATTAAGATATCAACTGCATTAAGGTGTCAACTGCATTAAGAAATCACCTTATTAACATATCAACTGTATTAAGATATCAACTGCATTAAGAAATCTCCTTATTAACATATCAACTGTATTACAGTATCAACTGCATTAAGAAATCTCCTTATTAAGATATCAACTGTATTAAAGTATCAACTGCATTAAGAAATCTCCTTATTAAGATATCAACTTCAATAAGAAATCTCCTTATTAAGGTATCAACTGCATTAAGAAATCTCCTTATTAAGGTGTCAACTGCATTAAGAAATCTCATTATTAACATATCAACTGCATTAATGTATCAAATGCATTCAGAAATCTCCTTATTAAGATATCAACTGCATTAAGAAATCTCCTTATTAAGGTATCAACTGTATTAAGATATCAACTGTATTAAGGTATCAACTGTATTAAGAAATCTCCTTATTAGGGTATTAACTGCATTAAGAAATCTCCTTATTAAGGTATGAACTGCATTAAGAAATCTCCTTATTAAAATATCAACTGTATTAAGGTATCAACTGTATTAAGGTATCAACTGTAGAAATCTCCTTATTAAGATATCAACTGTATTAAGGTATCAACTGTATTAAGAAATCTCCTTATTAAGGTATTAACTGCATTAAGAAATCTCCTTATTAAGGTATCAACTGCATTAAAGGTGAAATATAGCGTGTATTTTCAGTATATATTCGGAAATATACGTATATAATATACAATATTTTCAATTCTTACACTTATTGGTTGTCCCGTTTTCTCACAGTAGCCAATTTTATCTCATAGCGCACACGCTTCGAGTTTCGCCCTTTCTGAAGACAGGTAAGTGACACGTGATCCTGTGACGTCATTGGTACCAAACAATTCGCGGTGTCGCATCGAGTTGTATAGTATTGTCTATGTAGGATTACGTTTTATGGTACTTGTTAAAAATGCCGTGTGCTGTTGCTGGGTGAAAAAGTTTGCATAAAGAAGGACAAGATAATAACCTAAGTTTCTTTCGTTTCCCTAATCGAGATAATGGTGTATTAAGATTTGAAGTGTGGGTAGACGTTACCGAAGAAAATCGCCCGACTGGTCGAGAAAGTGGGAACCTACGAAAGACGCGCGAGTTTGTAGCTAACATTTTGAGTTGACTTCGTGGGAAGTCCATCCTTTGGTTTCATTATCTTTGAATTTGGAGAACAAAAGGTCATGCAGATTAAAATCAACAGTGGTACCAACGATATTCGACTATAAAAATGAGAAGTGCATAACCCCGCCGTCTCCAAGCAAGTTGTATTCGCCTATTCGACCGGCGTTGAGGAGGAAATTCATACATGAAGTAAGATTGAAATTTATGTTCAGTTATCTTCGCACCTCATCGGGTAAACGTATGATAAATTGAAGAAAGGTATATAGTCTTAGATCTTTATATACACCGTGAATGTTTAGCTGTTGAATTAGAAGCATGCATGCGTCTTTACGTGAATCAATGAAGAGTTGACGACGCTAATATTATGTAGCCGTCTTTTTTTAAAAGATTGCTAAGAACGTTCAGCATATAAATTTAAATGAATCCGGTAAAATAAACACTGTGTCTTTGTTTCCAAATTTTAATTTTAATAATTTTAAATTATACACCCTCTTTTGCCAATAGTATTATAGATATATATTATCAACATATATAGGGCTATGGATTTGGAAAAAAAACAAGAAAATGTTTCATGAATATTTATTACAAGGCAGAAAATTAATAATATTACTAGCTTTTATATTAATTCAGTAATTTTTTTATGGCAAAGCAACAACAATAACGCCTCTTAGCTCGTGCAATAAGTAAAACAAGTATAATAGAATAATATACTTTATATTATGGTAATTTTATATATTTGGTCTGTTTTCGATCTGTATATCAGGAGTAAGTATACATGAGTAAGTATACTTACTAACTGTCTATATCGTGCTCATAATACATTTGGCTATATTATTTAAATCATAGTATTTTTCTCTCTTTGTGCGCGACAAATATCATGTAATATATCCGTCTTGTGTACGTCTGCCCTCGGCGGTATTACACCGCTCAAGTAATTGCAATAAACAGGAAATATATCATAAAACTAGGTTTCCCTAAATGGTGCGTGCTTTTGTGATATACCGACGTATGTACCCAAATTAGGCTGCACTTCAATAGTGCACCGCAATATTTGATTAGTCTGTATTGATATTTGGGGGCACGTGGAGACTAGAGAGCGTGTCATATTGCAAACACCGCTCCTAGAGTGTTTGGTGTTGATGGCGACTTATTGCAAATATATAATACTATAGAAATTATGGCGCCGAAATTATATGCTGTTTCATTTATTATTGTTTTTATTCATTTTTTTTTTATCAATTATGGATAATATCTACTAAATATATTTGTTCCATGTCTACTTATCGGCAAAAAAAATCTGACGCTCGTATTACCATAGATCTACATACATATATATCCATGAATTAATGTATAGGTATAGACCAGGTCCATTCATTCGGAATATACTACATTTCGCGGTTATTGTGTATGTACCAAGATATTGCAGTGTTGCAGGTGACTTACTGTCAGATTTTGATGAAAACAATGTTTACGCTGTTTTTTTGTTTGTTGTTGCTGTAAGTGTATAAATATGCTATTTTGTTAGATTAGTGAATAGTGTAATGAACCTCTGAACGTAACAAATGACATGACACGATAGTCTTTACAAGCTCTCCATCTGCATTTGCACCGCGTACAACTTCATCATCAGTTGATGAATCCGATGTATTTTCGTCCTCAGACACGTATTCTGGCTCCAACTCATAAGGTTGCACATGGTGTAACCGTTTTATCACGGGCATTTCCTCTGACATCGCTTAATTCTCACATTTTCACACAAGGTATACTGGTTTGCGTTCAGTCCCAATGTAAACAAAAAATAGTTTGTTCCCAATGACGTCATTTCCGGTAATTCGCGCAAGAGTTTTTCCCCTTAGATTTTTTTCGATTTTTTTAGCAATGCCTGTTCGCCTTTTCGGTTTTTATCTTTAAAAACATATTTTCACTAAACATACATCAATAGCATAGTAAACATCGTATTTATAATGATATTTAATAATTAAAAACATAACAACGGATTTGTTGATTTAGGACAAATTTCATCTTTAAGAAATCTCCTTATTAAGGTATCAACTGTATTAAGAAATCTCCTTATTAAGATATCAACTGTATTAAGGTATCAACTGAGATAGCACATGTATTAAGATACTGCCTGTGTTACGATATCATCTGTATATAAATAACACCTGTATTACAACTGTATTAAGAAATCACCTGTTTAAAATATCATCTGTATTAAGATATCACCTGTATTAATGTATCACCTGTATTAGGGTATCTACTGTATTAGGACATGCACTGTATTAATGCATCTCCTGTTTTAAGATATCACATGCATTAATATATCAATATCACCTGTGTCTAGATGTCACATGTATTATGATAGCACCTGCATTTAGATATCGCATGTATGAAGGTAGCATCTATATTAAGGTATCATCTGTATTAAGATAACAACTTATTAAGATATCACCTGTATTTAGATATCACATGTATTAAGGTATCACCTGTATTAAGGTATAACCTGTATTAAGACATCACCTGTATTAAGATATCATATGTATTAAGGTATAACCTGTATTAAGATATAACTTGTATTAAGATATCAACAGTATTAAGGTATCACATGCGTGAAGATATCACATATTTTAAAATATCACCTGTATAAACATTTTGCCTATATTAAGGTGTCAACTGTAGGTGTCATCTCACTGTAACAGTAATAAACATGTACAGATCACACCCAGTACAGTACTCCATGATGAGATAGATGTACGTGTCATCCTACTGTAACAGTAATAAACATGTACAGATCACACCCAGTACAGTACTCCATGATGAGATAGATGTACGTGTCATCCTACTGCAACAGTAATAAACATGTACAGATCACACCCACTACTGTACTCCATGATGAGATAGATGTATGTGTCACCCCACTGTAACAGTAATATACATGTGCTGATCACCCCCACTACTGTACTCCATGATGAGATAGATGTATGTGTCACCCCACTGTAACAGTAATACACATGTACTGATCACTCCCACTACAGTACTCTATGATGAGATACATGTATGTGTCACCCAACTGTAACAGTAATAAACATGTACAGATCACCCCAACAACAGTACTCCATGATAAGATAGATGTATGTGTCACCGAACTGTAACAGTAATACACATGTACAGATCACCCCCACTACAGTACTCCATGATAAGATAGATGTATGTGTCACCGAACTGTAACAGTAATACACATGTACAGATCACCCCCACTACAGTACTCTATGATGAGATAGATGTATGTGTCACCCCACTGTAACAGTAATAAACATGAACAGATCACCTCCACTACAGTACTCCATGATGAGATAGATGTATGTGTCACCAAACTGTAACAGTAATAAACATGTACAGATCACCCCCACTACAGTACTCCATGATGAGATAGATGTATGTGTCACCCCACTGTAACAGTAATAAACATGTACAGATCACCTCCACTACAGTACTCCATGATGAGATAGATGTATGTGTCACCAAACTGTAACAGTAATAAACATGTACAGATCACCTCCACTACAGTACTCCATGATGATATAGATGTATGTGTCACCCCACTGTAACAGTAATATACATGTACTGATCACTCCCACTACAGTACTCCATGATGAGATAGATGTATGTGTCACCAAACTGTAACAGTAATAAACATGTACAGATCACCCCCACTACAGTACTCCATGATGAGATAGATGTATGTGTCACCAAACTGTAACAGTAATAAACATGTACAGATCACCCCCACTACAGTACTCCATGATGAGATAGATGTATGTGTCACCCCACTGTAACAGTAATAAACATGTACAGATCACCTCCACTACAGTACTCCATGATGAGATAGATGTATGTGTCACCAAACTGTAACAGTAATACACATGTACAGATCACCCCCACTACAGTACTCTATGATGAGATAGATGTATGTGTCACCCCACTGTAACAGTAATAAACATGTACAGATCACCTCCACTACAGTACTCCATGATGATATAGATGTATGTGTCACCCCACTGTAACAGTAATATACATGTACTGATCACTCCCACTACAGTACTCCATGATGAGATAGATGTATGTGTCACCAAACTGTAACAGTAATAAACATGTACAGATCACCCCCACTACAGTACTCCATGATGAGATAGATGTATGTGTCACCCCACTGTAACAGTAATAAACATGTACAGATCACCTCCACTACAGTACTCCATGATGAGATAGATGTATGTGTCACCAAACTGTAACAGTAATAAACATGTACAGATCACCCCCACTACAGTACTCCATGATGAGATAGATGTATGTGTCACCCCACTGTAACAGTAATAAACATGTACAGATCACCTCCACTACAGTACTCCATGATGAGATAGATGTATGTGTCACCAAACTGTAACAGTAATAAACATGTACAGATCACCCCCACTACAGTACTCCATGATGAGATAGATGTATGTGTCACCCCACTGTAACAGTAATAAACATGTACAGATCACCTCCACTACAGTACTCCATGATGAGATAGATGTATGTGTCACCAAACTGTAACAGTAATAAACATGTACAGATCACCCCCACTACAGTACTCCATGATGAGATAGATGTATGTGTCACCCCACTGTAACAGTAATAAACATGTACAGATCACCTCCACTACAGTACTCCATGATGAGATAGATGTATGGGTCACCAAACTGTAACAGTAATAAACATGTACAGATCACCCCCACTACAGTACTCCATGATGAGATAGATGTATGTGTCACCCCACTGTAACAGTAATATACATGTGCTGATCACCCCCACTACAGTACTCCATGATGAGATAGATGTATGTGTCACCAAACTGTAACAGTAATAAACATGTACAGATCACCCCCACTACAGTACTCCATGATGAGATAGATGTATGTGTCACCCCACTGTAACAGTAATAAACATGTACAGATCACCTCCACTACAGTACTCCATGATGAGATAGATGTATGTGTCACCAAACTGTAACAGTAATAAACATGTACAGATCACCCCCACTACAGTACTCCATGATGAGATAGATGTATGTGTCACCCCACTGTAACAGTAATATACATGTGCTGATCACCCCCACTACAGTACTCCATGATGAGATAGATGTATGTGTCACCCCACTGTAACAGTAATAAACATGTACAGATCACCTCCACTACAGTACTCCATGATGAGATAGATGTATGTGTCACCCCACTGTAACAGTAATATACATGTGCTGATCACCCCCACTACAGTACTCCATGATGAGATAGATGTATGTGTCACCCCACTGTAACAGTAATATACATGTGCTGATCACCCCCACTACAGTACTCCATGATGAGATAGATGTATGTGTCACCCCACTGTAACAGTAATACACATGTACTGATCACTCCCACTACAGTACTCTATGATGAGATAGATGTATGTGTCACCCCACTGTAACAGTAATATACATGTGCTGATCACCCCCACTACAGTACTCCATGATGAGATAGATGTATGTGTCACCCCACTGAACAGTAATAAACATGTACAGATCACCTCCACTACAGTACTCCATGATGAGATAGATGTATGTGTCACCCCACTGTAACAGTAATATACATGTGCTGATCACCCCCACTACAGTACTCCATGATGAGATAGATGTATGTGTCACCCCACTGTAACAGTAATATACATGTGCTGATCACCCCCACTACAGTACTCCATGATGAGATAGATGTATGTGTCACACCACTGTAACAGTAATATACATGTGCTGATCACCCCCACTACAGTACTCCATGATGAGATAGATGTATGTGTCACCCCACTGTAACAGTAATATACATGTGCTGATCACCCCCACTACAGTACTCCATGATGAGATAGATGTATGTGTCACACCACTGTAACAGTAATACACATGTACTGATCACTCCCACTACAGTACTCTATGATGAGATAGATGTATGTGTCACCCCACTGTAACAGTAATAAACATGTACAGATCACCTCCACTACAGTACTCCATGATGAGATAGATGTACGTGTCACCCAACTGTAACAGTAATAAACATGTACAGATCACCCCCACTACAGTACTCTATGATGAGATAGATGTATGTGTCACCCGACTGTAACTGTAATAAACATGTACAGATCACCCTCACTACAGTACTCTATGATGAGATAGATGTATGCGTCACCCGACTGTAACAGTAATAAACATGTACAGATCACCCCCACTACAGTACTCCATGATGAGATAGATGTATGTGTCACCAAACAACTGGTGCAGGGCCCTACACATATCAGTGGCTCCACATTAGACCTAGCCTTCCACACAAAGCGGGATGATAAGCCAATTGCCAGTGTTTTCCTACATATTTCTCTGACCATTCTCTGAAAAGGGGCCATAACTCCTTCAGAAATTGACCGATGTTGACCTAAATCGAACTTGGCCTGTATTTTATAATTACACAGCTACACACCAAATATTAATTACAAACATGGACCCTTTCAAAAGTAATTGAGCGGAAACCAACTTGGTGCAGAAAATTAAGTCAAAAAGGGGCCATAACTCCTTCAAAAATTGACCGATGTTGACCTTAATCGAACTTGGCCTGTATTTTATAATTACACAGCTACACACCAAATATTAATTACAAACATGGACCCTTTCAAAAGTTATTGAGCGGAAACCAATTTGTTGCAGAAAATCAAGTCGAAAAGGGGACACAACTCCAGCATAAAATGAGCAACGTTGACCGAAATCGAACTTGACCTGTATTTTATAATTACACAGCTACACACCAAATATTAATTACCATTATGGACCCTTTCAAAATTACAAAGTGACACACCAAATATGAATTCAAAACATGGACAGTTTTAAAAGTTATTGAGCAGAAAAGGGGCCATAACTCCTTCAGAAATTGACCGATGTTGACCTAAATCGAACTTGGCCTGTATTTTATAATTACACAGCTACACACTAAATATTAATTACAAACATGGACCCTTTCAAAAGTTATTGAGCGGAAACCAATTTGTTGCAGAAAATCAAGTTGAAAAGGGGCCACAACTCCTGCAAAAAATGAGCAACGTTGACCAAAATTGAAATTGACCTGTATTTTATAATTACACAGCTACACACGAAATATTAATTCCAAACATGGACCCATTCAAAAGTTATTGAGCGGAAAACAATTTGGTGCAGAAAATTAAGTCGAAAAGGGGCCACAACTCCTGCATAAAATGAGCAACGTTGACCGAAATCAAACAGGACCTGTATTTTATAATTACAAAGAGACACACCAAATATGAATTCAAAACATGGATCATTTCAAAAGTTATTGAGTGGAAACCAATTTGTCGGACGGAGGGACGCACGGGACAAACAGGATGCACGGATGGACAGGGGTAACACTTAATGCCACTTTCGGCATTCTCGGATGCCGGGGGCATAATAAAGCAATACACCCATCTCTTTAAACTTTTGATCTGCCACTGATCTTGGTACAACAGTAAACCTGCCACTGATCTTGGTAGGACAGTAAATCTGAAACTGATCTAGGTATGACAGTAAATCTGCCAATTAGTGGTGACTGCTAATTGTTAATGACCAATACATGTATATAGACAGCTGTATGGATGCTATTGTGTTCAGGATGTTATGGTCATCACCACCCAGATAACGGACAGTGTCAAGTGTGTCCAGTCTGTGACATAGTTATCCCACCTTCTCATGCTGGTTCCTGGACTCACTCTAAGCATTACAGAGCACCAGAAGAAATCTACGGGGCCTAAGCAACCCTATTTCAAATCGAGAGGAAAATAATCAACAGTACAAGAAAAATATGTGCTCAGGACCATTATTATGAAAACGGACCTTACATTTTTGCTAAAAAGGGTGGTAAAAATCTAATATGAATTTTATGCCCCCCCGAAGGAAAGCATATAGTAATTGCACAGTCTGTCCATCCATTTGTCTGTTTGTTCATTTGTTCATCCTTCCCTCTGAAACAATCTTGTTTCAGCCATAGCTTACAGAACTGAAGAAATTTCCATGAACTTTACACACAAATTAAGGTCAAGGTCACATTTGGAGGTCAAGGTCAAATGACTCAAACTTTGTGGGGGGTGGGGGGAGGTAGGGGGGAGGTGGCGAGTGGTTGGGGGGGTCATTTGTTACATGTCTTGTTATATATGACAGTTTATCGCCATTGTTGATCGACTTAATTTGTTTACAAATGAAGTAATTATCCTGTTTTGTTATGAATAGTCAATTTTGACTTTAATTTGTTTACAAATGAAAGAATATGACAGTCAATTTCCTATATTGTTAAATATGGTATGAATATTAATTGTTGACTTCAATTTGTTTAGAAATGCAGTAATCTCCAATTTTGTTATAAATACTTCAAATTTAAATATTTTATTGATTACACATTACAGTAAAAGACAGTAAATCTCCGTTTTTGGTAAATACGGTATGAATTATAATTTTCATCTTTCATTTGTTTACAAACGACAATAAGTGCCAGTAATGTTATGATTACTAAATAAATGTTCAATGGCAGTTGTCAAATGATTGAACAAATGTCAATAAAATCTATCAGTGTAATGTAATGTATACCAATTAAATATCCCTTAAATTTTATGTAAATCAATCTGGCACAGCCAAATCTTATACATATATTACATAACTTTGTTAACTAAAGACTGTAAAAACCTTCTTACATTTAATCCCAGTTCCTCTGGCTCACAATATATAATCTCATTCAATTCCATACACTATATACCACAGGGATACAGTACTGTAATAAATGTTAAACCTCACTTTTTCACTTTTTTTTCTATTTTTAAATCTAAAGTTCCCCACACTGTGTAATCTCCTATTCTGTAAATGACATTAAATTGCATACATATACCACAGCACTACTGTAACTAATATAAACACTCTCTTCTCACATTTTCCCTACCTTAATTCAAAGTTCCTCACAACACAATATTTCCTAATTGGTGAATGACAGTAAATTCCATCAATATACATTAAACCACTCTTATTTACTTAGGAAGGAGCCAGTCAACAAATCCTGTCAACTAAGAATAAACTTACTAATTTGGTCAATGCCTGTAGTTGCATGTTAGTATTGATATACTTGTCTGGGATCTAATATTTAAGTTTCTTTTATTGCAATTACTGCAGACATTTTTTGAAATAACTGTGGACATTTGCTGCTATTGTTGCCAGCAACTGAAGTGTTTGTTTGTCATATAGCCAGCAACAGAAGTGTTTGTTGGGGTTGTCATATAATTATTGAAAATGGAGTCATTTCTGATTCATTTGGATTCTTTTGTAAATTGCTGCTGATGAAACAGCAGCCTTGTGTAGTTAACTGAAATATTGGCTATTAAATCCACAGGGGTTTGGCACATCATTTTTCATTTACCCGCTTTATTTTTTCTGTTACTTGCTGCAGGGGCCTAGTCACGCTAGCCGGCCTTGCAGACCAGTAGGACTACTTAGAAAATGTGTCCAAGGGACATGGATGCCCCACTGTTAGTAAAACAACGTCAGTGAAAAAGGCGCCATTTTGTTTAGCTTGTAGTCAGCAAGCATGTGTAATTTATCATATACTCTGTAAAAAAAGTTTTGGACCATGGCAGTGTTCGAACCCGTATAATGATCGCTGAACCATGATATTCGACCATAACCCTTATTATCTCAGTTGATAATTCACAATAGATCAACAATCAACAATAATTATCGTTTACAATGAAAGTTTGTGAAAAAATAATAATCTTTTTATTGGTTACTCGAATGTGTCCGTAACTATTACTTTGTATGGACTTTGCAACATTTTTTACAGACCCTGTGTGTGTTCGCGATATTTGTTAAAATCAAATCTTGTTTGGAATTTAATGTTTCTGGTACCAAATTAACCGGGTAGGGTAGACCTTGGTTACGGTACTAAAAAAAAATACTTAAATTTTGTCCACTAGTTTTATTTTTATATGACTTTATATACCCTGGTCCAAAACTTGTTTTACCGAGTATAGTTTAAAAAGAGTAAAATGAGCAAATGAAAAATCTTAACGAAAATGATGTAAAAAGTAGGTCAAGGTCAGTAATAGTGACCTACATTTAGGTGGAATGAACAGTTCTAATCTAGATGTATCTCTGCATAACTAAGAAGAGTGAGGCTATTGATGAATTACAACAGGAGCTAATAAGAAACCTTGACAAGAATCCATGAAGTGTAAATAAAGAGGTCAAGGTCAAACAGTGACCTACTTTTGTAGTAGTCATAATGGTGGCCTATTTTTGTAGTAGTCATACAATTTGAGAGCTATCGGCCACTTATTTAGCAATGAAGCTAATGAAAACCCCTTAACTAGAATCACCAAAGTATAAAGGTCAAGGTCAGTCATGGTGACCTACGTTTGGTTTGAATATGTAGTACAGACCCAGTTGCGTTCAAGTACCCCAAAAATGCATTCCGTTTGCGTTTCATTTGCGTTCTGTCTGCATTACGTTTATAAACTGAACTATGCCTTATTTAAATGCATGGAACAAACGCAACAGAATGTGTGCGTTTAAATGTACAAATGGAGAAAATGCATTTGTGTTCGTTCCTTCAGCATTTATCACTCACAACATCTCTCAAGATTAAATTACGCATGATATCTATTACGCATGACTTATGTTTATGTGATCATATTCAAGAATGGGTCTTTTTGTTGACATTATTTGGAGGTGCACATGATGATTATTCTGTTTTCTTCCGGGTTTATGTTAGTTTCATCAAACATGTAACATACACAACAGTATATAACAATATACTGGCTTTTTTTTTATCAACATTATTTTAGTTTTATATTGAAATAATTTAAAGTTTGTGCTACACAATAAATAAAATATTTCCCATTTTGAATCAGTAAAGTAAATGTTTAATTGTGCTTCTGCTGTTTTAAACACCATTTACACAGTGTAATTGTGCTTCTGCGGTTTTAAACACCATTTACACAGTGTAATTGTGCTTCTGCGGTTTTAAAACACCATTTACACAGTGTAATTGTGCTTCTGCGTTTTTAAACACCATTTACACAGTGTAATTGTGCTTCTGCGGATTTAAACACCATTTACACAGTGTAATTGTGCTTCTGCGGTTTTACAGTGGAATTTTTTTATAGTAAATACTGAAACTGAAAAAACGTTCTTCATTCAAATCAAGATTTTAAATACTGACTCAAAAGGATAATACTAGAAGTTTTCCGAAATAGCGAAATGCATTTTTAAAATATTGATTGTTCAACATTCATTCTGCATTCGTTCTGCATTCATTCTGCATTCATTTAACATTCGTTCAGCGGTCGTTCTGCATTCGTTTTGCATTTATTTGGGGTACTTGAACACAAATGGGTATGTATTAATGTAGCTGTATCTATGTATAAAGTTTGAAGAGGGCAAGTTTAAAAGGACCTGTTGAAAAACCGAAGTGAAAGCGTAACATACCGATATAGATGCAGGTGTTCTCAACAAATCTGAAGCTACTTACACGTTGTCTTTTCAATATGTTTGAATAAAGTAACTCAACAAGGGTAACACTATATCGTGTTGCAGGCACAAACATTATTTCACAGTGACTGTTGTTTACATATAAAGAATGTCTCAGCACCACCACAGGTTTCTTTAGTAGATCGTTACACTTAATTCCTTAGCTCTTTAAAGCCGCATCGGATGCGTACATAAATTGAGCTGTCCCATCCATGTATCAGAATCTAACCTCTGAGCATGTTAAAGAACCATTGTTTGTATGGTGTTTTACGTCATTTTCAACACACGTAAGGTTATATATGATGGTCATTTTTTTGTGGTGGAGGCCGACCACCCACTTTTCCTGGGTAGAACTAGTACTGTACACCTCCCACCATCCGTAAGAATCGACACTTCCTCACTTACAAGTCGAGCTCTCAGTGGGATTCGAACCTGCAACAGTGCGAGGCAAGAAGGTTTACAAAGCAACGTCGTTAACCGAAGAATATGCTACCATAACCATAGCAGTATATTTGATAGTAAGTAGTGCACGGTTCCCGGATTGTTATTAAACCTCTCCCGCTCTCTCTGGGACAGTTCTAAATAACCTCAGATAATGAGTTGATAATCCTTTCTAAATACTTCTGAATCCACCGAACGATGCCACAGAGGCAATATCTAGCCATATGATCTCCATGCGCATAGCTGCCTATACGCAGACACGCACCTGCGTATGAACATTTTGAAAAATATATAAAAATACATAATGCATTTTAAAGCAATTTTTAATTTGTTTTAACATTTTTAATTTGTTAGTATTGCGATCAACCATGTGTATGGCGAAAAAACTGGTCTAGCTACATGCCTGAGGCCCTCCCAGGGGGATCCATGTTGCCTTATTCCCTGAAAGTATGACCCAATGTTCCCTTGTTCCCCAAAAATATTTTTCCAAAGTTCACTTGTTCCCCCAATGGAAGCTGGAAAGTCTCCATATGACATTAGCTGTTGGTGCGAATATTAAATCCAATTCAATTCCCTTGTTCCCCAAAAATAAATGGCCATGCATGTTCCATTGTTCCCCAAGACCCAGGGGAGATTCTCGAGCCTGATCTCTATAAACAAACTGTCTTTTCTTATATGAGAACAAGACTTAATTGCACATAATAAATACATGAATACCTTCCTATCCAGCTTATAGAATTAACCCTTAACCCGCTAAGCATGACAATAATAGCCTTTGCATCCGCTGTAAACCCAGATCAGCCTGCGAGTAACTCGCAGGCTGATCAGGGTTACAATGTCTGGCTGCTGATCAGTCATTTTCCCCAAAACACCCCTTTGTCACATAAATGGAATGGTCTTAATTCAAAGAAAGAAGTCCTTTATAATATATGTAGCGTGTTAAGGGTTAACATAGTTACATAACAAAGTTATGATGTAAGAATTTGCATGACTCTAGGAAAACTATTTCTCCAGAAGTTACATGAAGTTATGACGTAAGAATATGCGTGATTCTAGGAAAATCTATTTCTCGCTTATTTCATCCAGGCAGGTACATTTGTCAGTAACTACACTGGCAGGAAGAGAAGTGACAACTTGCTTTACTGTAAACAACATGCACCCAGCCCATCAATCTAATGGAGCAGTTATATTTCATCTTTTAAAGTGACAACAACAGTGGTCTTGATACTTGTCTTTCAGTAAAGATTATTTCAACAGGTAAAAAGAGAAGTTTTAAAGGGACCCCTTGATGGCAGTATTTGTGTCATTTTACACACCTCTGTGCATTAAAATAAAGCAAGCATCAGTAAAAGAGTTTTAGTTTTTTGCATGCCTTTCCCCTCAATTTTCAGAAATACATTATCTTGAAGATTTCAGTGGGGAGTGTAGAAAATGTAAGAAACATGAATCGATAGAACCGATGGATGGTCCCCGAATGAAAGTACACATGAAATACAATCGGATGAAAAATGTAAGAGCTGAGCGGACAAGCTTTACATTTCAAAATATTTCAAAGTCCCGTAACTCTGCCGAAAATCATTGAACAGAAACGTCCTGACAATATGCGCTACAAGACATCATACTGTTACTTCCTATAAAGCTTCTTCAAAAACATATTAAAACTGTAGGAGGAGTTTAGCAGACAAGAAAGTGGGACAGAGGGACATAATGACATACAGACAGACAATGCAGCAACTATACGGTTCCCTGAAAATTGCGGAAGCATAAAAGTCAGGGCTGCTGTGTGTCCCTGCATAAAAGTCAGGGCTGCTGTGTGTCCCTGCATAAACGTCAGGGCTGCTGTGTGTCCCTTTCAAGTCAGGGCTGCTGTGTGTCCCTTTAAAGTCAGGGCTGCTGTGTGTCCCTTTAAAATACTTGCACTTCTTGCTCCTTTTACAATTTATCATACCGACTTGAGAAATGTGCAAATAAATGTGACCAATGCAAATAGCAGACGTAATTCATCATAAGCTGAAAACGACAGAGTAAACACGGCCAAAAAACTGTTTATTTAAAACCAAAAAGCAATCTGTCGTAGGTATGGTATTAAAATTAGTGTGCTGTAAAATTACTAATATTACTGTGCGGCCTAATTTGTTTTTACAGTAAATAATTTGGACAGTATTATTTCATCAAAGTCACAAACTGAACACAAAAATACTCAATTCTGTCCATTATCCCTCCTCAATTTGGCCTTGCATAGAAAATCTGGAAACCGTTCCTGAAATATTGACACGTTGACCGCTAAGGTAAATTATTAACAAATATTTTAATCGTTTAAAGGGATACACTGCAATCTTGGCATTTATATCAAGCATGAAAAGGAGTATTTCTAAGGTTTATAGTCCCCCTCTACCATTTGAGCCCCCCAGAGTATGAAAATGATGATGACGATTTCTAAGGTTTCAGTCGGTAGCGCGGCAGATTTGTAACTGGAGGCCCCGGGTTCAATCCTCCGTGGTGCCACTGTGTTCCGACGGTGTGTTCTTGGGCAAGACACTTTCCCTCAGCCTCGTCCGTCGGATGGGGACGTAAACCGGGCGGTCCCGTGTATCGGTCTATCCTCCGAGCACGTAAAAAAACCATAGGAATCTATTCGATAATAAGAGTAGGGCAGGTTCCCGGATTCCTATGTATCCTTCCCCTCTCTCTGGGGTGGCTCTAAATAACCTGTACTGTGTTGATGAGCCATTAAACAACATTCAATTCAATTCAATTCTAAGGTTTAAAGTCCATCCCATATAAGCCCCCTGGAAGAATCCCCTGTCGACTCGGCATTATGTCTGGACTATTGTGCGAGTGATTGTGTATAGTGCTATGTATCTATCTTCAGTCTGCTTGTAGCAGATATAGTGCTGCCACACTGGAATACCACGCCGTAGTACATGATACCCCATTATTCTGACACCGGGTTGACCAGACGTAGTACTACCCATTATTTGCTTGTCAGGCATGGGTTACAAGTAACTACCCCATTTTTAAAGTCTTTGGTATGACGCGGTCAGGGGATTCGTACCCACGACCTCCCGAATGCAAGGACACTCTAACCACTACACCACAATGCTTCGGTGAGGGGTATGAAAATAAGCAGCTTGATTTATTTATCCTGTATCACTTTGACTTTAAAAGGCTGGCATAATTATAATCAAATAAAAAATTGATATTTCAATTGTCTTCATTATTCTATCAAATTTTAAAATATATTATTGGTGCAATAATAATGTATAGTTAGTAAATGTAAAAACAATTTTCTTTGAACTATTCTAATAATTAATATTAATGATTGAGTAAATGCAAGTTATTTAGGAAAACTAACGGACTTATGTGCATCAGGGCTAAGTTCTTCAGTGGTGGATGTTTGTTTGTTTGTATAGTGTTTTACATCATTTTCAACACACGTAAGGTTATATAGGACGGTCAATTTGTTTTGGTGGTGGAGGCAGACCACCCACCTTTCCAAGGTAGAACCAGTACTGTAGGGTTAATGAACACAAGACTTAATTCCTTAGCTCTTTAAAGCTGCATCAGATGTGGACATAAACTTAGCCATCCCAGCCATGTATCCGAATCTAACCTCCAAGCATGTTAAAGAACAATTGTATTTTTTTTTACGTCATTTTCAACACATGTAAGGTTATAATTATATGACGGTCAATTTTCTGTGGTGGAGGCAGACCACCCACCTTTCCAAGGTAGAACCAGTACTGTAGGGTTAATGAACACAATACTTAATTCCTTAGCTCTTTAAAGTTGCATCAGATGTGGACATAAATTGAGCCATCCCAGCCATGTATCAGAATCTAACCTCCAAGCATGTTAAAGAACAATTGTATGTTATTTACGTCATTTTCAACACATGTAAGGTTATATATGACGGTCAATTTTCTGTGGTGGAGGCAGACAACCCAGTTTTCCTGGGTAGAACCAGAATCGACACTTCCTCAAAGTCGAGCTCCCAGTGGGATTTGAACTCACATTGGTGAGAGGCAAGAGAAAGTGTACAACGCAACATCGTTCCTTTAGTGATGGAGGCAGAGCACCCAATTTCTCATGGTTAGACCAGTACTGCGTACCTTCTGCATCTGTAAGAACTGACAATTTTGTCACAAGTCAAGCTCCCAGTGGGATTGGAACTGGACCATCCTGGCCACTGAGGCACCAAAAAAACACAAAACAAGAGGTCAATGACCTTGAAGCTCTACTGATTGATTTTGATTTCAGGAAGTAGAGACTACAAACATGTTTTTTGAAAATTTATTTTTAGCTGTGGCGAAATTTTGCTAGGATCAATTAGACATCAAGAGCAACATTCCTGTGAAGTTTCATGAAAATCCGTCAAGTAGTTTCAGAGGAGTAGTCGCTACAAGTTTTCATTATATAACTCTATGTAAACAAAGATGGCCGCTGACAGCCATGTTTAACGTCGAATCAAAATAATTTTCGACAAGGATCAACATCATGTCATACTGATCATTTTAGAAAAAGTCTCATATCAATATCACTTATAGTTTTCAAGAAGTAGTCGCTACAAACTTGTTTTTTAAAAACCTATTTTTAGATTTGGTGGCCATCTTGGATTTCACATCAACATGAATTTTTGCTAGGATCAACTAGACTTCATTGGCAACATTTCTGCAAAGTTTCATGAAAATCCATTCAGTAGTTTCAGAGGAGTAGTCGCTACAAAAAAAAGTTTACGGACAGACAGCCGGACGATGGACGCCGCACCACGGCATAAGCTCTGCTGATCATCTGCTGATCACTGATCAGTCAAGCTAAAAATCCATAAACTACCTACGCTATTTTTTGTTTTAGTGTAACCTGAAACACACAAAAGAAAGTTATTCGGCCTTACAACAGAAAGGACAAGAAATGAACAGACTACATCATACCAGTGGAATGGAGAATCGTGATGTGCAAAATATGACAATATTAATAATGGACATAAAACTGATTACTGGAAATGAGTATCGTGTTCTCGATTTCCATTCAATTCAAATTAGTTGAACAGGAAATGCAGTTTTCAAAGAACACAGTAAACACCAAAACACGAAAAAGGACAAACATGAATGGCAATGTTAACAAAGAATAAAGGCATATATGTCACAAACACAAAAAGGGTTGACAAAAGAGCTACCTCCTTGGAACGGTCAGTGGCAAAAAAGGAATTCAGTTTCCAGTTCCAGGAATTCTACCTCCTGTTGGAAATGAATGCTGGCTATTTCTTTGGTCCTACCAACTGTGGTCATGTTTGCTTATAAAAAACAATAGTTGTTCAGAAGTTTGTTTTGTTTTGTTTGTTTGGGGATTAATGTTGTTTTTCATCTCCATTACGTGGTCCCGCCTTAATGCGATAACCTGTTTAAAATTACCTATCAAATGTTTAAATTTTACAATATGCAAATGCTTTAAGCCGAAATTACATACCCCAGCCAACTATGGAAGACGGATACGGCCATTTCGACTTCGCGACTTAGCGACTTTTCGCCCTGTTAATACAAGGCGAAAAGTCGAAGACGAAAAATCTCCAACATGAAAAGTTGAAGACGGAAAGTCGCCAACCCGAAAAGTCGAAGGCGAAAATTCGCAAACCCGCCGTTTTGGACGAAATTTTGACTCGCAAAGTAGCCAATCGGGTTGGAGACTTTTCGCCTTCGACATTTCGGGTTGATGACTTTCGTGTTGGCGACTTTTCGACTTCAAGATATATATCCCGTTTGTTGACTCACTTGCAATAGTCATTTATGGAAGACGGATGCGGCCATTTCGACTTTTTTCCTTCGAATTTTCGCCTTGTTAATAACCCTTTCCACAAGACGAAATTGTACAATATCGGATTGGCGACTTTGAGAGTCGAAATTTCTTCTAAAATGGCAGATTTGCGACTTTTCGCCTTCGACTTTTCGGGTTGGCGCCTTTTCGCCTTCGACTTTTCGTGTTGGCGACTTTTCGCCTTGTAGGCGACTTTTCGCCTTGTATTAACAGGGCGAAAAGTCGCGAAGTCGAAATGGCCGCATCCGTCTTCCATAGCCAACTCAGTTTTCGCTTCTTGGAGAAGGGGTGGGATGGGTTATGAAAGTTAGAACCAGCACTGTACATCTCCTGCCTGTTATTGGGTAGAACACGTACTGTACACCTCCTGCCTGTTACTGGGTAGAACAAGTACTGTACATCTCCTGCCTGTTAATGGGTAGAACGAGTACTGTACACCTCCTGCCTGTTACTGGGTAGTACCAGTACTGTACACCTATTGCCTGTTATTGGTAAGAACAAGTACTGTACACCTCCTGCATGTTACTGGGTAGAACAAGTACTGTATACCTCCTGCCTGTTACTGGGTAGAACCAGTACTGTACACCTCCTGCCTGTTACTGGTTAGAACCAGTACTGTACATCTCCTGCCTGTTACTGGTTAGAACCAGTACTGTACACCTCCTGTCTGTTACTGGGTAGAATCAGTACTGTACACCTCCTGCATGTTACTGGCTTAGAACCAGTACTGTACACCTCCTGCCTGTTACTGGGTAGAACAAGTACTGTACACCTCCTGTCTGTTACTGGGTAGAAGCAGTACTGTACACCTCCTGCCTGTTACTGGGTAGAACCAGTACTGTATACCTCCCGCCATCGTAAGAATCAACACTTTCTCACAAGTCAAGGATTCTAACCCTCAGCGATGAGAGGCGAGAAGATTTCAAATGCAGTGTCATTCTTAAGACCAAGGAAGCACTTTTGAAGTTTAAAATACACCACCTTCAAGCACCACCTTCAATACTGAAGGTATGAATTAATTTAAATGTTGTTTAACATCTCATCAACACATTATAGGTTATTTAGAGCTGCCCCAGAGAGAGGGGAAGGATATAGGAAACCAGGAACCTTTCCCATTGTTACAAGCAAACTGATTTCTCCCATACATGGGACCCCTGAAGTTGAGACGACAAAAGACGATTGGTTTAATGGCATTTTACGTCACTTTAGCACATTTAAGGCTACGCATGACAGTCGATATTTTTTTTTGTAGTGAAGGCAACCCACCCGCTTTTTCTTGGATAGAACCAGTACTGTATACCTTTCCACATCCGTAAGAATCGACACTTTATCACTTTCTCACTTTCTCACTTTCAAGTCGAGCTCCCAATCAGATTCGAACCCGCAGCAGTCAGAGATGATAAAGAGGAGGAAACAGGTAAACCTTCATATCCCTTCCATAGGTTTGTATACGGTTTATGAAAGGTGGATTGCAGCAGGCTGAATAATCCAGATAGCTGTCCAGATAATCCCATGTTGGTAAACAATAATTGTTATTATAACGTAATTTACCAAAAGTCGACAAAGACGATTTTAATCAGCATGTGAACAACAAGACGATCAATATGGCAATAATTATTCTATTTGCACACAACTTTACAGCTGATTCATAAAGAATATCATTAATCTAATTGTTGTGTGGATGCATTGTCAAGGTGCAACAACATGGGTAGTGGTTATTACTTTCTCGGTGGGTGGGTGGATGGGTGTGGTCATTCATAATTTCTTATGATGAAACTTTATATATCAGTATTAACTTTGTTTAAGTTTCGAACAAAATTAATTCCAATGTCTGCTATCAGGGTAGAGAAAACTAGTTCTATACTACTCAAAATTTGATAAGGATCACTTTTTTGCTGTGTAAATTTCTTGCTAAACTAAATAGCATTATTTTTATTTTACATGAAATTATTTAGGGCAGTGTATGGTCATGTGATCTCATGACTTGATTCAAATTGTGGAATTGTTGAAGTATCAATAAAATTAATATCGTTATTGTGAATTAATTTCTAATAAAATTATATGAAAAATAAACGTGATCCTTAGCAAATTTTGAGTAGTATATCACTAAAAGTGATTAATACCCCTGCTTGGTGACCTAATGTGGGTGTAATCGGACCGGAAAAATTACAATGAAAAACTACATATAAATATTTAAGTCACTCAGCGGGTTTGAACTCGGGACCCCTTGCATGTGAAGCGGGCGCTCACCGATATCACCATAAAAACTCTAAGCTCTGCGGCGAGACAGTAGTCACGCGCTTATAAATCTATCTATTTACGTACCCCACAAATGAGTCCTATTATACACGCCCCTACCCCATAAACCTGCTGAATCCGTCCATGGGCCTCAGGTCTATGGACTCAGTCGGGAGAGCATTGTAACGGTACACATATAAACATATGATTACCTCCAACCTTTTTATTTTTGATATTTGAAACCTTCAAATATTACACAACTAGAGGAGTAACAATCACACTATCGATGTATTGCTATAGTGATTGTCCCAATATCAATGCATCGATGTATTGCAATAGTGATCGTCCCAATATCAATGCATCGATAGCAACTTGAACTATCGATTACTATTGCCAATAGTATGCTGAACTATCGATAGTTTCAATAGTCCGTATATATTTCATTTAATAATCTGATTAATAACTTCGTTTGTGTTTTTACATCTTCTAAGTTGTGTTTTCCTCTCCTAAAAATAGCCATTTCGAAAAATTAAGCAGATGCACGCATGATTCATTTATGACCTAGAACATATATGGGGATTCTCAAAGTTGTAAAACTAATGGTGACTGCTAAAAGACGGGACAATTGATTGGTGAACATGCACAATTTAGAAATCTAAAACTAATGCTTGTAAATTATTTATTGTAACGCAGGAATATTGAATTAACACAATTTTTTTTAAAAAAAGTTTATTTTGGTGAGTATTTTGTTTGTCTTGGACATCAACTACTTTACTGGACCGCTTACCTCATATCGCAGGTTATTCTGTAGGGAGCAACATGTATGTGTAAGAAGCTATGTGTAAAAATTGACCAAAACAACAAAGAAATATGTAAAATAAATAAAAATTAAATAAAAATATTCTAGTTTTGAGTGTGTGGTGGGGGATGGAGGGATGTGGGGGTGGGGGTGGGGTGTGTGGCGGTGGAGGGGAGGCAGGGGGGGGGGAGGGGGCAACATGTGTAAGAATTGACAAAAGCAACACAGAAATATGTAAAATAAAATATAAAAAAATAATAGAGTTTCAAGTGTGGCGGGGGTGGGGTGGGGTGGGGTGAGAGGCAGAGGATGGGGTGTGTGGGGAGGGGCAACATATATGTGTGAGAATTGACTAAAACAACACAGCAATATGTAAAAAAAAAAATAGACAAGTGGGGGGTGGGGAGGGGGGTCAGAGGCGGGGATGGGTGTGGGGGAGTGGGGAACATATATGTGTAAGAATTGACTAAAACAACACAGAAATATGTAAAAAAAAAAAAAGTGTGAAGGTGGGGTGGGAGTGGGGGCGGGGAGGAGGGAGCCCATTCCCCAATATGGGTGAAGTATGAATTGAATAAGATGCATAATGCTATCAGAAATCCCAAACCAAAATTATAGATATATATATGCTTACATGCAAACCTATATCTGCCTTTATTGCACATTTTATGGGCCATCACAATTTGGGTTGCATGGGAGCCCAGAATTTGCAGAAGACAAAATTACTTACCCAACCATTGGCGTAGCTCTGCATAGGCCCTGTAGGCCCGGGCCTACGCCTAATTTTCAGAAATAGAAAAATTAAAAATTCCAAAAATGCAATAAAAATTGGAGGGGGGATGAGGGGGTGGTGTTGTGGGGTGCTGTAGAGGCGGTGTAGTGGTTGTGGTAATTGGTACACATAATCATTAATCTATCAGCGAGTAAATGTTCAAGAAACAAGTTAAAACATCTTAATCCGTTTTTTGTACAATTTCTAGTCATTTGGGCTCTTTCGGTAACTTACAGTACATTTAATTTATGAGCGCCTATCAGCCATGATCAAAGTTTACAAGCGGGCTTTTTGAAATGGCGAAGGTTGGTCCACCGTATTCTGACCTGGGAATTGAGCGCGATGTATGGGACGATGAGGCTATGTTCGCGTTACTTTCTGAGAAGTGGACTACGGCGAATGACTTCCGATTTCCTTCCAGGTAGGCGGGTCGTTTAATTCATAATTACTTCAATAACCCCCCACACCACCCCACCCTTCTCACCTACCACACTTAAAAAACAACGCATCCATAACACTGCTGGTTTATAATATCTTAATATTTTCTTATCTAAATATTATTTTAAAATCAAAGAATGAAATTAATAAATTAAACTGCTACATTTTACGTGCACCGCATATATTTATTACAAGTACACAGTTCACACAGTTTTTAGCAACAGACGGGCTGGCCGAGGGGTTAGCGGCGATGCGCTTGAATATTTTGGCCCTCATGGTAGTGGTTCGAGTCCTATATTTTTTCTTCTTTTTTTTTTAAGCGTTTTGCTGTACATATACGAACATGCATATATATTATTTATTGGAGGATCCAAGTCGCCCAGCTGTATTTCATCTTTAAACCGTCTTGTGCAATGTGCTTAATTTTTTAATTGGCTTTTTTTTTCCAGAAATATTGGCGGTAAAGACAGAAAGTTCAATGCCAGCTGGCTGACTGATTACCCCTGGATTCGATACTCGATGTCCCAAGATGGATTAGTATGTGCACCATGTCTTTTGTTTAGAAATCTAGCGAAGGAGAAGACATTTACAGCAGAGAACCCCCGTATCTGACTGGAAAAATCTGTCAACATATGTTAAACGGCATGATTTGGATGAAGGGCACAGGACATGTTCCATGTTGTGTGAAAACTTTGATGTGAAAACTGGAAAACAAAAGTCAATAACCACGCAGTTGTCTTCATCCATCAAACAGACAGTGGAAAGAAACAGACATATTCTGTTTGAGATTATAGACGTACTTGTTCTTCTTGGGCAGCAAAATATCGCTGTAAGGGGTCACACAGAGGAAAAGAGTAATTTCATGGCTATTCTCCAACAAAAAGCGAAGAAGGACCCGATTCTGGCTGACCATCTGTCAAACGCCCAGACGAATGCCATCTACACGTCCCCCGATGTACAAAACAAACTGTTAGGTCTGTGTTCTAACCAATTAATTGAAAAGATAATTTCAGATTGCAAACAGTCTGTGTTCTTTTCCATCATCGCGGACGAAGCAACGGATTCTTCAACGAAGGAGCAACTTTCTTTATGTGTACGTTTTGTGGCACTGACTGGTCATACACACGAAGTAAGAGAAGAATTATTAGGGTTTTCAACATGTCGTTCAATTAAAGGTACTAATTTAGCACAAACAATACTAGATAATATACAAGAACACGGTTTGGACATTCTAAACGTAAGAGGAGTACAGGCCCTAATATCAGGGAGCAGGTGCCATTGGCATGCTACGTCCACTGTAAGTCGCATAGCTTAAACTTGGCACTTGTACATAGCTCAAAATTATTTAGTACAGTGTGTACGTACAATGATGGCTACAGTGCAGAACATAGCATTCGCATTCGATTACTCCGCTAAACGTCTGGTGGCGTTTTCTGATGAGCTCGCTAATGATGCAGTGAGTTAGGGAGGCTATGGAGGGCAGGAAGAAGCTGAAAACTCTCTGTGAAACAAGATGGATGAGCAGAGCAGATTCACTGACAACGTTCAAAAACGCATTCAGGGTTGTGGTTCATGCTTTAGAGACACTACAAGCCGACAGTGACACAAAAGCAGGTCAGCGCCTGGCGGCCATCATGCAGTTCGACTTCATCATTTCCCTTGTCGCCGCACAGCACATCCTTAGCAACCAGTTCGGTCTAACAGCTATACTCCAAAAGGTATGAGGTAAAAACTAGGAAACAACACATTTTTAAATAGGTGTTTTCACATTTAAGGTTTTCCACGTGATTGTAGTATGAGTAAAACATTGATTTCTTTTCACACGATTCCACAACTATATGGATATACATTTTTCTGAATCATAACAGTTTTTCAATGATCAGTAGTCAGGTCGAATCCCAAATCTGCTCATAACAAAGTTCTATAAAATAACACATTTATGCAGGTCGATATGGATCTGATCGAGGCAGTCCGGGAGACGAAAGTTATAATGCAGATATTTAGAGAAGAGAGGGAAGATCCACTTGTGTGGGATGCTATATTCCAGGAAGCCACCGATATAGCAGCAGAGTTTCAGGTACGCATGCATTTTTTTAAATAGAAAAAACAAACATACTCTGTGGATGTTATTAGTAATTTTTATTTTTGCCGAGAGCTGATCTTGACGGTGTTTGTTTTTTGTTACGTTAAGTGCATATCAGAGGTTCATGGAACCACCTAAGCAGGGTCACTCCAAACGATAATTGCAATGCGTACATATGTTTGCTGTTTCAGATAACCATCATGACATTGTATTTGTTTTGATAGTACGAAGATGTCATGAGTTGCAGCTGTAATAATCGGCCTTCTGTAACTGTATAATATGAAAATTTCATTTTTTAATTGTCATAGAAGATTATATATTTTAATTTCAAGTTAACCCAACAGTCCCTCGACAACATTCAAGGCAGCAGCACCAAGCGAACTATGCCATCGAAGAGCCTAAAACGTACTGGAGAGTTGCGCTGTACAACGTCTTTTTGGATCACCTGCTACTGGAGATGGAAACGCGCATAGTAGAAAACGAAGACCATTACACTGCCCAGTTGCTGATTCCTTCTCGGCTTCTAGAGGCTCAAGCAGCAGATGTTCAGACCGTGTATGCTGCGTACGCAGAGGACCTCACCGACTCTATTGAGGTCTTTGAAAACGAGGTCCGTAGATGGAAGACACGATGGCAGCTTACGAGTCAAAGCCATCGACCCTCATAAGCACCTTAGACAAGACCAACAAGGACGTGTATCCTAACATATACACAGTCCTCTTCGTGCTGTTAACGATGCCAGCGACTTCGGCATCCTGTGAAAGGTCATTCAGCTCCATGAAGCGAATAAAAACGTGCTTGCGGTCAACAATGAGTGGGGAGCGGCTATCTGCCATTGGTCTCATGCACGTGCACAGGGACATGAACATAGAAAATATTATCAACACGTTTGCGTCGTTGAAATGCAGAAACCTAGATTTTATTTAAAATGTGGTGCCTAAGTGTTATTAGATATAAAAGTATATATCTAAACATATTTTAAGCCAGTTATCATTGCCCTTCTTAACCCTTTACCCCTTAGATAACCAGTGCTTACAGAAGATCAATCTCCTTATCTTATCAGTGATCACACTGTGTCCATTTCCTTACATTAATCTGCTGCTGAGACAAAATTACAGATAATGCAACAAGGTGATGTTAGTAAACATGCCATAACTCATGCAAAAATAGGAATATTTTAATAAAACAAATTGTGAAATGTGGGTAAATAAAAAACCTACATACAGGTGTTGTATTGTTCTTTTATTCCAATTAAGTCCAACAAAAATCCAGTTTTTATCACTAATTTTAGTAAAATAGAATAATATTTCCACTAAATTTATAAATGTTTTTTTTATTGTTTGTCTGTTATATACAGATTCACTCATAATTCCATATAAATTCATGTGTATAATACTAACCCTAACACTGATGTACATTTACATATGCTTTTCCCCATTATTATTCAATACACATGGGCAATAAGACCTGACAAACACCTTCAATCCAAGAAAATGACAAGAGCTTTCCAACTTCAGGTCATACTTTTCTTATTCCATTTGAATTTTGTATTGAATTATTTTTTGTTAGACATTCTGAGTCACTTTGTTTAGTTTTCTTTTGCAAAAAACACTTTTTAAATACACCAATGAACAGGAAACGTCAACGCCAGGTAAGAAGTGACTGTCACCAAACCGGTCTGTCACACTGTCTCCAAAAGTTGACACAGTTTGAAGACGGGTCATGGAGGCATCACACATCGTCATTGGTATCCAAGTGAACACAACTGTCGCGACTTCTTGTACCAGCTTGTTGTCAAAGAAGGAGTTTCTGGGGGAAAAATACCAACAGTTGAAAATAAACAAAATAAAATTTTCTTATATGTGCTGAGTGTTGGCTTATAATAAAGTATCCCGTAATCATTGTGCCATTCTTTACAATTTTATTTTAGTGTTATAAATATTTAAATATTCCATATATATAACAACAAGGTTATTTATATTTACAGTCTTTTATAAATCAAATTTTATGTAGTTTTAAAAAAAAAAAATTGTCGGACAATCGTGGCAATTGGGCGACATTTTTCGAAGATATATTATGTTTTAAAATGTTATTCTTTTTTAAAATATGTTGGAAATATCAAAACATTATTTTCATACCAAGTAAGGCCAAATTGTCCTCTCTTCAGAACCATTCATGGGCTGGAACATATATGCCAAGTTATAATGCAAGTGACAAATGAGGAAACTATTCAGATATGTCCTTCTCTTCCGACCGTCTTTGTAGTAAACCCATTATGAATCTGGGGGAGTTACATTTTTCTGGGCTTCATATTTTTATATCTGCATATCCATTTTACTACAGATATGGTAACATAACTTAGCAGACAAAGTTCAAAACCAAAGGTAGCATAGGAACGTCTCTTCCCATAAGGTTTTTACTTGAGTGTCTATAGTTTTCAAACTTGAATGTCATGAGTCTTTTTATAACACTCAAATAGGTATTTTCAAGCCGATTTATTTTCTTTCTTTTGTCGTAGTTGGCGACTTTTCTTCCGAACAAAGTTACTATCGGAAAATATCGTCACTTCAATCAACATTTCCTGCACTTTATTTGCCGAGAATCCCATTATTTCGATCGTCGAATAACTTCAATCAACAAGTTCTGAAAGTTTTCTGTTCAAATATTTCTTCCCAACTTCATTTCGCCGTAAAATCATCAAAAATTTGTGTGAAATTTATTTCCGCGTTCAAAACGAGGTAATTTACCATACTACGTCTCCGTTCTATGTGCAAAACAGGTGCTTGTTTGGGATGGTCTAATGCAAGGCCGGTTACGGCCGGCATAAGGGCGAGCGCGTAGAGGCCGGATTCGGCCGGGATAAGGGCGAGTCAGTATAGGCCGGATCCGGCCGGCATAAGGGTTAAAGGGTTAAAGCCTAAAATATATGTCAGCGCGCATCTAATGTATTCTAACATAAAAAAAAAATCCCCCGGACCCCGCTAGTATTATAACTTTAACTGTGGGCCTATGCCGTCAAAATGGCCAAGCTACGCCCCTGCCAACCCTTTACAACATACTATAAGGAAACCAATTCCAAATTTAGTTGAGGTAGGACAAGAAATGTAAGAGATATAGACCTGTAAACACAGCTTACACGCAAAATTTGATATGAAACAGACACATTTTAAGGGCTATCAGAATTTGGGTTCCATGGGAGCCCAGGGGTTACAGGAACCAAAATTACTTAAGCAGCCCTTAAGATAATGCTATAAGGAAGCTAATGGCCAAATTTAATTTGGTTGTGCTACGGTAAGAATTGTAAGAGATATAGACTTGTAAACACTGCTTACACGCAAACCTTGATGTGGGACGCCGACGCCGGGGTGATTACATAAGCTCTCTTATTCTTCGAATAGTCAAGCTAAAAACAGTATAATTTCATCTGCTTCTTTGTTATAGTTGTATCTCATAAGGTAGTTGTAATAATTAAATTTTCCCCAATAGTATTGCAATAGCATATATCAATGGTAATAGTATTGCAATTGTAATTTCTGCAATTATAACAATAGTCAATTGTCCCTTCAATAGTCAGCCCTACTCACAACACATATAGACAACAACATATACAATGATCTAGGCATCTGGGCAGAACGTCATACAATGCATACACACAACACATATAGACAACATATACAATGATCTAGGCGTCTGGGCAGAACATCATACAATCCCTACTCACACACATATAGACAACAACATATACAATGATCTAAGCATCTGGGCAGAACATCCTACAATCCCTACACACAACACATATAGACAACAACATATACAATGATGTAAGCGTCTGGGCAGAACATCCTACAATCCCTACACACAACACATATAGACAACAAAATATACAATGATCTAGGCGTCTGGGCAGAACATCATACAATCCCTACTCACAACACATATAGACAACAACATATACAATGATCTAGGCATCTGCTCAGAATGTCATACAATGCCTACCCAGATTCTCTACAAATGTTATCCTGCTGGAAAAATTACCCATAAATATTTTGGCACTCAGTGGGATTAAACTCGGGACCCCTTGCATGTGAAGCGGACGCTCTACCGATACCGCCATAAAAGTAGCTCTGCGTCGAGACAGTAGTAACGCGCTTATAAACGTATCTATAAACATACCCCCCCAACTGAGTCCTATTACAGTATGGCCCCAAGTGATGTGATGGCCTTGTCAGGCCATTATTATTTGCCAACATGTTTTTGGCTGCATTCAGATGTCTTTAAAGAAAATTGAAGGAAATAAAACAGAACTTATTTGAAAATGTTAATAGCTTATACCATATAGGGTTGTCATTTCTTTCTGCTCAAGACCGTCAGTTTAAGTACAGATGTGGTTGTTTATTTCTACTTCTAAGGAAATTTGTCTCAATGTTTTTGTTTTTTATTTCTAAACGTCCGATGAAAAATCAAACCAAGATAATAATTTTCTTCCTGTAAATATGATTATGTTGGTGATAATGATGATGATCATGGTGATGATGATGGTCATGGTGATGATGGTGGTGGTCATGGTGATGATGATGATGATCTTGGAAATGATGATGATGGTCATTGTGATGAGGTTATGGTAATGATCGACGATGATAATGATGATTGTTGTGATTTTGATTAATGATGACGATGATGATGTGATGGTGGTGGTGGTAGTGATGATGACAATGATGATGTGATGGCAATGATGATGTGATGGTGGTGGTGGTAGTAATGATGACGATGATGATGTGATGGTGGTGGTGGTAGTGATGATGACAATGATGATGTGATGGTAGTGGTGGTAGGGATGATGACGATGATGATGTGATAGTGGTGGTGGTAGTGATGATGACGATGATGATGTGATGGTGGTGGTGGTAGTGATGATGACGATGATGATGTGATGGTGGTGGTGGTAGTGATGATGACGATGATGATGTGATGGAGGTGGTGGTAGCGATGATGACGATGATGATGTGATGGTGGTGGTGGTAGTGATGATGACAATGATGATGTGATGGTGGTGGTGGTAGTAATGATGACGATGATGTGATGGTGGTGGTGGTAGTGATGATGACGATGATGATGTGATGGTGGTGGTGGTAGTAATGATGACGATGATGTGATGGTGGTGGTGGTAGTGATGATGATGATGATGTGATGGTGGTGGTGGTAGTGACGACGCTTACAGCTTACGACGATGACGACGACGATGATGATGATGGTGGTGGTGGTAGTGATGATGACGATGATGATGTGATGGTGGTGGTGGTAGTGATGATGATGATGATGATGATGGTGGTGGTGGTAGTGACGACGCTTACAGCTTACGACGATGACGACGACGATGATGGTGATGTGATGACTGATGATGAACCTCACAAACCAGACCTAAACCAGACCTTTTACACAAAAAATATGACAACATAATCTAGCAAATATACCAGATTCTAAGATCCACTCAAAATGATTGCAAAACAAATGCAAATCCCTTTGATAAAGACAAAATATGATCAATTTACTTTAGCATGCATATACAATATTTACTTTTACATTCTGAATATTTTGCAGGCCAAATTACCCCCTTATCACATTTGTAAGCAAACATGGAAACACAAATAAATAGAGGACTTCACTGTCTGCACTTTCAATACAGCAATATGTCAATGGCGGAGTCCCCTGCTGCGAGGGTGCTCCCCTGCTGCGAGGGTGCTGCTCCAATGTGTCAGTGGCTAAGTGGAATGTTCAAGCCCCGTGCTGGGAGGGTGCTGCACCAATGTGTCAGTGGCTGAGTGAAGTTTTCAAGCCCCATGCTGAGAGGGTACTACACCAATGTGTCAGTGGCTAAGTGGAATGTTCAAGCCCCGTGCTGGGAGGGTGCTGCACCAATGTGTCAGTGGCTGAGTGAAGTTTTCAAGCCCCCGTGCTGCAAGGGCGCTATAGCAATTAATGAGAAAATTTAGTCTATGACTAGGAAAGTCTCTCAATAACCTTTAAAGTATTAAGAACCTTTACTGACAACCACGAGTAACTAGAAGCTTATGGTTACATAAATTATGAACATCAAGGGATAGTTTACTTCTTACATAATTCCTCTGGATCACCCGGATCACAGCGAATATTGGAAGAGTGGTTCGATTGATCTTATATTTACATTACTGTATAATTACAAGGAGTCATTAGGACTTGCAGTTGTAGCTATATTCAGAATTGATATTGTTACATGCTTCTGGGAGTGTATTAAAGCCGTGACTTATTTACTGTAATACATTAGTGTATTATTATAGATGCAATTGAGGACCAACTTGCTTTGTTCCTTGGTTATGAACTCCGTCAATACAGAAAACGTGTCTCTATGAAAACCGACTATATAACTCAATAGCATCGTGGAAACAATGTGACATCAATAATCCGTCACAGTGTCTCAACGTTGGTATAGAGTTATATAGTCAGTTTTCGTACAAACACATTTTCTGTATTGACTGAGTTCATTATAACCCAGTGGTGTTTGTGTACAGTAAAACACTTGAGTCCCAATTGTTTGCATGGTATATCATCTGATACATTCAAACACCTTTGGATAGGGCATACACCTTATACTCATTCATATTTATTACAAGGTGAGCAATTACCAGAATGTATTATAACCCTCCTTTGCACCGTTAACGGTCAAACACATATTGGTGGAATGTTTAGACTTTGATCCTATGCATCAAAGGTACTACAATGTTAATACTATGACCGAGTTATTTAATACTATAGATTTTAGTCTAGTTTTAGATTTCCTGAAGGAAGTCAGACTATATAAATCATTATAATATGTTCTTGTATATTTACTTTTTTATATACCCGTTTTCGGGCATTTGTTGATTTACATATATAGTTTATATTACTACCATATCATCCCTTATTTTTTAATATTTTTATCTTGATATATTTACATTAATTTTTAATTAATCCTTCATTTTTTCATCTTTCGTCAGTTTTTGCTCACAATATGACCTATTTATGTGTCGACGTGCCATAAAACACCATTCATTCATTCAAACACCTTTACATTTATCATAACTTGCTTTATAAATTGCATGTTAGTAATGTTAAATTTGGTTTAAGATGTCACATTATTTGTAGCGCAAACAAATTACAGCCGCATAAAGTAGCGAATTTGCTGCCGTATAAGAGGTCAAATGACAACATTAAAGTGAAATCATAACCTCATCAAACAAGGGCTTTCCAGTCTTAAGTCTTGAAGTCACATTACTGTCAGAATTGTCTAAGATTAGGACACTGATTATCAATAAAACAACTTGGAACAAGCGATCAGTAAAAACATAGATTTTTTTTCAATATTGTGACAATAGTGATGTCATGATGTCGGGATACCATATGATGTTCGTGCACAACCATAATTCTACCATATGTAAAAGTTTTGTTCAAATCCAATTATAAATGGAGAAGATATAGGCGTAACAATATTTCTTTTGATGACGACATGAGTACCTTTGACATTCTTTACATCATGACGTCAGGATGTAGAGACACCGTTTGATGTTCTTGCACAACTAGACCCTAAACTCTACAATCTGTAAAAGTTTCATTCAAATCTGACCATAAATGTTTGAGATCTATCGCTAACAAAACTTTCATCATGACGTCACTGGCAGCCATCTTGGATGACATCATGACTTTAAAAGATTCAGGGCACTATTCCAGACCGAGATGAATATACCTGTAAAGTTTGTAAGCTCTGTGACGATTATTACTATGAAAAGTGCTCCTGAGAAGAAGAAGGAAGTAGTAAGAATAAACAGAACGAACACAATAGGGTCTTTTGGTGGAAAGCCCTAACTACCACGTCGTAGGTGTGTTATGTGATAAAAAGAATCTTTCATTCGTGACTGTGTATTATTGACTTTAATAAACTTGTTGGATAAAAAGGTAGGATACTTGGCAGAGCCTCGCATCCTATCATTTTATCCATCTCGTTTATTAAAATCAATAATACACAGTCTCTCATGTAAGATCCTCTATTTATTCTGTATCATACATTTATAAATTCCGACAGCTAAATGCAATATTATTGTATCTTGCTCATTACTTACATACAGTTACAATAGTTTCGCGGTATCCCCTCGACATGACATGCTACATTGATGTGTGGGTCCCTTAAGAGAGATCAATTACTTATTAAGGTGTTATTGTCTGTGATACTCCTCCATGTTTACAGACAGTTCCAGATAATTTATATTACCCTGTCTGCGTCTATCAAACCTTTGACAACATTGTATAAATGTTGTTTTTATGACGTCCCAATTTCTTCACAATATAGAATACAATTAGCGTTTTCCAGGCAAATATATGTTACAGGAATTACAAAATGTCATTAAAAGCCGGTAAAAATGCTGTTACTGTTATTATTCTCTGTTACTATTGTTTTTTTTAATGAGATTATCTTCATGGCCAACCACTCCTGCCTAATATCATACATACTGGAACTTTGAATTATTGTGTATTTTGAGAAAAAAGTGTTTTTTTGTATATATACTGGTCGGGGCCACTTTCCGTCACTTTTGCAAACATAAACTTATTTGTCAGACCAATCTATTTATCCTAACAATTTTTACACTAGTTTCTGTTAGGTTACCTCTTCCTGTAAATTTGACACCAAAGAATTTTTCTTTATATAAATTATTGAAGTAGCACGTGACCTTTTTATAAATAGACTAAAACTGAGAAATCATTTTGTTTACAAGCCCAGTTTCCGCCATGTTTTTTATCGAGTGATAGATACAACTAGGTCATGTTACAGTAAAATTGTATGAACTAAAACATGTTTGCAAGTCTATTCAACAATTTTATTTGTAAAAATTGTATGTTTGCATTGTTCCATCATTCACCTTGATCACTATAATAAGGCGCCTGGTAACGTCAATGTAATATGATCGATGACGACAATTTACACTATAACAATGGGTAACTCTGTGTAAATCAAACAGATACAGGTTGTACGAGTCGCTTATCTTAGGTAAAAATATGTTATCATGGTATATTTTAACTGCGTCCGCTGAAGTGTGATAAAAATATGATGTCATAACAGTGTCAAATTTTTAAATAATTTATTATCTGGCAGCATGCGCGCACATCCCCTATGCCATATAAGGAAGTAAACACAATTTTTTTTCCGGAGAAATCCCTTTAATTTTTGTACCACTTATTTACATTTTGGTTGTTTCTTCTGTTTACAATCTTCAGTGCTAAACTTCTTTCAGTAACAACGCGTTAGTAATTTGCAGTGAAAAACAGTTTTTAAATGAGAATGACGGAAACTGGGCTTGAACGGAAACTGGCCCCTAACCAGTATATACACTATTCAACTTTTATAATCGATCTGCCTGGTTTTTTGAAAATAACAAGAATACTAAAAACTGGAAATCACCGAAACACATACCAATATTTTATTAAGTTTACCTATAAACAATGTAAAAAACATTACATTGTTGATAGGTAAACTTAATAAAATATTGGAGCAATATTTTATTAAGTTGAGTAGTGTATTTCTTTTTGTTTCTTTCTAAAAGGCATATATTCAAACAACCTTTATTTTTAATAGTTCGTAAAAAAAATACACATAGATTGCTACTTAAAACCCGATTGGTCACATAGCAGAAACACATACCTTATTTATTATAGGCCTTGTAGAATATTACAACAACTGTGCATTTCAAGATGACTGGACATCAAATATGAATCGAGTTTTTTTATAATACTTGCTATATGTTTTTATACCTGATATGGTTAGACAGAATGAAAGTAGATGCTCCAGGATCTGTTTACAATCTTGTCATAGCCATCCGTTATGCTTCACAAAGCCTAAAATTCATATTGACCCCCTTGTTTACAGAGTAAAAATTAAAACATGGCGGCATTATTTTTAGAAATTGTCATCTGCGCATGTCTGTTTTTAGGGTTCGGGTTTACCAAATAAAACGTATGTTATGCAGGGTGGTGTTGTGTTAAATGTTCAGCAGCTACAGTAATCGATCATACTTATCTTTTATTTGGAATAAAAAAAGCATTATACCTAACAAATAAAAGGTAGGTAAAGACTATACTTTTATTATTTACATCACTACTGGAGGGAGGGGAGGGTGGGGTGGGTGAGGGGGGCAGTATATGGATGTATATGAATCAGGCAAATTGTTTAAACTTTTATTGATATTAACATTCTAAACAATTTTGGTAAAGATTAGATAAAAAATGAAGTAGCTACAGATTTAACAAAGGAAAATACAATATAGCATTTTTCAATGAATCAAGGGCCTTAACTCTGTCGTTACTAACAACATCTAGCTGTTTTTCGAACTTGTCTAAGATTTCATTGATATACAGAGATTTGCACAACTATACATCTTACCAATGCTTCTTGCCAGGTTTTGTCGAAATCCAACAAGGTTTTAGGAGGAGTTGGGCCGACAAGAAATTTAAAGTAAAAATAAAATAAATTATTGTCAGTGGGCCCTAAACTCCATCAAAAATCAACGAAATCGAAAAACACAATATGCACAACTAGACATCATACCAATCCTTCCTGCTAAGTTTCGTCAAATCCACAAAACTGAAAAGAAAAAAGAATTGAAAAAAAAAATAGAAAAAAAAGTTAAAAAAAAATAATGAAAAAATAAATGTGTAAGTTTATGCATTTTTGCTAATTCAGGGGCCATAACTCTGGAGTTACTGGTCCGATCTTGCCAATTATCGAACTTGTCCGAGATCTTATGGTCATATACAATCTTTGCAAGTCTGGTTAAGATTGTTCAAGAAATGAGGCCTTTATCATGTAAACAAGATGAAAAACTGCATTTTTTGCTAATTCAGGGGCCATAAATCTGGTGTTACTGGTCCGATCTTGACCATTGTCGAACTTGTCCGAGATCTTACGGTCATATACAATCTATGCAAGTTTGGTTAAGATTGCTAAAGAAATATGGCTTCTATCGTGTAAACAAGATGAAAAACTGCATATTTTGCTAATTCAGGGGCCATAACTCTAGTGTTACTGGTCCGATCTCGCCCATTATCAAACTCGTCTGAGATTTTATGGTCATATACAATCTGTGAAAGTTTGGTTAAGATTGCTCAAGTAATGTGGCCTCTATCGTGTAAACAAGCTAAAAGTTGACGACAGACGACAGACAGACAGACGATGGACGACGGACGAATTAGAGTGGTCACAATAGCTCAGCACTTTAGCTCAGGTGAGCTAAAAATGGAATATTCCGCCGTTGACATTTTGGTTTCGGCTTTCAATAAAATTACAGTGGGTCAAAATGAATTTTAGAGGATGGCTACGCGAAGATTGCAAAGTGATTCAGGAGCGTCCTTTTTCATTCTGTTCAATCATATCAGGTATGAAAGCATGTAGAAAGTAATAAAAATACAACTTGATTCATATTCATTTTCGACGTCTAGGCAGCCTGAAATGCACAGTAGTCTCAATTAATTGGAATGGAAAGTTGACGTTTTTTTAATGCAACACATTAAACTTTTCAGTACAGTTATGGACCAATGGACGCCATTATTCAGCCCAAAACAAAGATTATAGACCATGTGTCACAAGTCAAACTCTGGACATGACAATGGAGTATTAATTTAGCAACACATTTTGTGTTCCAGCAGAACAATTTTATCAAAATACAAATTAGCAACATTTTCTATGATGAAAGATTATTCCTTTATATTATAATAATGATTAAATTCATGTTTTCTGTCATTCATTTAATGCCGTGTAAACTTTGCCAAAGCTTGTAAAAAACTGATATGCCGGAATTCCCCCAACAGTAACTGTTACTGCATTGAGATTTTGCTGATTTTTGTAACAAATTGATAAAGTCTGAATTTAAATTCTCTCAACATATTCTGTGTACTTTGTTTTCTCCATATGGTACAACATCAGCAAATGTCCCAGAGCTGCAATTATGTCAGTGATTATATCAACTGATAATAATTATAAAAGGCAGAGAAATAGCAACAAGTTAGAAAAAACATAACTGATGTGTTTTTCAATCACATGAGACAACCATCTCAATACCACTGAATCATCAATACCACTGAATCAACATCTGTTCGTGGAACGGTCATCATCTGTTAAAAATAAGCTGTCGCTTAAGAGTTCTTGTTTTGAAATACCCAGAAATGTTTTAATTGAAATACAAGAAAAGCTTTTGCAATACCTTTTTACCAAATCAACAATCGCCATTTAAAATATGATCATATTATTATGATATTACAAAAGAATTGATGGAATAAATCGTCATTTACAGAGGCGGTAATGTATCACAAAGCAACAGTCAACGTCTGCTGGGTGAAACAGTGAATCTCTGTTGATCAATTAAAAAAGCAACAGTCATCGTCTGTGCAAAACAGGTAGAAAATGCACTATAATTCTGTAAATCTTTGACAGTTGATTTATTTTAAATGCAAATATAACATGCTATTATACCAAGATATTACTACACCTTTTATACTGTATTACACTATTATCAGGTTCTTCAGTCATACAGTGGAGCCTCTTCACGGAGTTCAGATTTAATATCCAATCAGTCATACTTTTAACAATTTCTATAAATTACACATTATTTACGAATTCTAATGTGAATATTTCATTTGCTCAGGGAACCATGGCAACAGAGAGATGCTACTACTGTGCAGCTACCTTCGGTGCACTTGCCAGTTTCATTAGCCACTTTTGTTGTACCGGATTTTTCTCAGTAGATGTAACCTAGGACACTAATTTGAGTATTACAAAACATAATCAGACTAAAAGAAGTAAAATAGAATGTTCCACAAATACAAGTGAAACATCCGTAAGTGATCATAATGAATTACATTAGGCTGTTTTTCTGTGCTACTACTATGTGGATGGTTTTATCAAGTATAAGGCCATCATGCAACTTTGTGCAGAAACCATAAAACAGAAATCGTGAAGTACAGACAGCTAGAATTCAATCCAGTTTCTGAATGGTCTACGTTTCATGAGGGACTTATTCCCCATCAAATGGTGTTGAACGGGAAGCAGGTTGTCAACTTCCACTGCTCGTATTTTTTACTACGGACAAAGCTCTAAGCAAAGACTGGCGGTGTTCAGTAATGCTACAAAGGGTTTTCAAGCTTACTCGTTCATAAAGTTCAGAGAGTACCTTTTCACACAAAAATCATGAGTTCTTTTTGCCCCATTTCGAGAAAATCTGCCTCACTCACAACATCCGTTGTTGTAAATATTACACGCATTTGTAACAAGCGCTCTGATTGAATGATTTTTATTCTATTTCATTCAATGACAGATTCAATTAAAATAATGCAGTCAGATCGTTACAATGCGATAATAATTACAACAACAACTGGATGTTGCGAGTCAGATATTCTTGAAATGGGGAAAAAATGAAATATCAGAATTTTGCGATAAAAATGTTCTCTCTGAACTTTATGATTTGAAAAGCTTAAAAAACCTTTGTAGCATTATTGAACAATGCCAATGTATGTCCAGGGCTATGTCCATGGTAAAACATATGAACGCTGGAAGTTGACCACCTTGCTTCCCGTTTCAACACCATGTGAAAACATAGTAAATAGTGGGTTGGGCACAATTTAAGAAATCGTAATAGTGTATTATTACAGATAGATGTGTTTATGACTGTTGCCTGTGTAATAAACTATATGCGTTCTGCTCTTTAAAATACGGTTAAGGGATATGTATATGGTTTATGTAAGAATTTTATCAGTAACTACAAATCTGCCTCTTTCCCATTGCGGTGACCCAGTGGTGACCCAGTAGATAGTCTGTGACCCTGTGGTGAATCCGGTGATCACGGGGTCGAGTCTCACTGGTGCCCCGGTGTTACTTCGGTGTGTCATTTGGCAAGATACTTAACGGGGTCGAGTCTCACTGGCGCCATGGTGTTACTTCGGTGTTACTTTGGTGTGTCATTTGGCAAGATACTTCACGAGGTCAAGTCTCAGTGGTGCCACGGTGTTACTTCGGTGTGTCATTTGGCAAGATACTTCATGGGGTCGAGTCTCACTGGCGCCACGGTGTTACTTCGGTGTGTCATTTGGCAAGATACTTCACGGGGTCGAGTCTCACTGGCGCCACGGTGTTACTTCGGTGTGTCATTTGGCAAGATACTTCACGGGGTCGAGTCTCACTGGCGCCATGGTGTTACTTCGGTGTGTCATTTGGCAAGATACTTCACGGGGTCGAGTCTCACTGGCACCACGGTGTTACTTCGGTGTGTCATTTGGCAAGATATTTCACGGGTCGAGTCTGTTCTACTTCTGTGTGTCATTTGGCAAGATACTTAATGGGGTCGAGTCTCACTGGCGCCACAGTGTTACTTCGGTGTGTCATTTGGCAAGATACTTAATGGGGTCGAGTCTCACTGGCACTTTGGTGTTACTTCGGTGTGTCATTTGGCAAGATATTTAACAGGGTCGAGTCTCACTGGTGCCACAGTGTTACTTCGGTGTTACTTTGGTGTGTCATTTGGCAAGATACTTCATGGGGTCGAGTCTCACTGGTGCCACGGTGTTACTTCGGTGTGTCATTTGGCAAGATACTTCATGGGTTCGAGTCTCACTGGTGCCACGGTGTTACTTCGGTGTGTCATTTGGCAAGATACTTCATGGGGTCGAGTCTCACTGGCGCCACAGTGTTACTTCGGTGTGTCATTTGGCAAGATACTTCACGGGGTCGAGTCTCACTGGCACCACGGTGTTACTTCGGTGTGTCATTTGGCAAGATATTTCACGGGGTCGAGTCTGTGTTACTTCGGTGTGTCATTTGGCAAGATACTTAATGGGGTCGAGTCTCACTGGCGCCACAGTGTTACTTCGGTGTGTCATTTGGCAAGATACTTAACGGGGTCGAGTCTCACTGGCGCCACGGTGTTACTTCGGTGTGTCATTTGGCATGATACTTCAAGGGGTCGAGTCTCACTGGCGCCACGGTGTTACTTCAGTGTGTCATTTGGCAAGTTACTTAACGGGGTCGAGTCACACTGGCGCCACGGTGTAACTTCGGTGTGTCATTTTGCAAGATACTTAACGGGTACCGAGTCTCACTGGTGCCACGGTGTTACTTCGGTGTGTTATTTGGCAAGATACTTAACGGGGTCGAGTCTCACTGGCACCACGGTGTTACTTCGGTGTGTCATTTGGCAAGATACTTCACGGGGTCGAGTCTCACTGGCGCCACGGTGTTACTTCGGTGTGTCATTTGGCAAGATACTTAACGGGGTCGAGTCTCACTGGTGCCACGGTGTTACTTTGGTGTGTTATTTGGGAAGATACTTCACGGGGTCGAGTCTCACTGGCGCCACGGTGTTACTTCGGTGTGTCATTTGGCAAGATACTTCACAGGGTCGAGTCTCACTGGCGCCACGGTGTTACTTCAGTGTGTCATTTTGCAAGATACTTAACGGGGTCGAGTCTCACTGGCGCCACGGTGTTACTTCAGTGTGTCATTTGGAAAGATACTTCAAGGGGTCGAGTCTCACTGGCACCACGGTGTTACTTCGGTGTTACTTCGGTGTTACTTCGGTGTTACTTCGGTGTGTCATTTGGCAAGATACTTCACGGGGTCGAGTCTCACTGGCGCCATGGTGTTACTTTGGTGTGTCATTTGGCAAGATACTTCACGGGGTCGAGTCTCACTGGCACCACAATGTTACTTCGGTGTTCATTTGGCAAGATACTTCATGGGGTCGAGTCTCGCTGGCACCACGGTTTTACTTCGGTGTGTCATTTGGCAAGATACTTCACGGGGTTGAGTCTCACTGGCACCACAGTGTTACTTCGGTGTCTCATTTGGCAAGATACTTCACGGGGTCGAGTCTCACTGGTGCCACGGTGTTACTTCGGTGTGTCATTTGGCAAGATACTTCACTTGGTCGAGTCTCACTGGTGCCACGGTGTTACTTCGGTGTGTCATTTGGCAAGATACGGGGTCGAGTCTCACTGGCACCACGCTGTTACTTCGGTGTGTCATTTGGCAAGATACTTAACGGGGTCGAGTCTCACTGGCGCCATGGTGTTACTTCGGTGTTACTTTGGTGTGTCATTTGGCAAGATACTTCACGGGGTCAAGTCTCAGTGGTGCCACGGTGTTACTTCGGTGTGTCATTTGGCAAGATACTTCATGGGGTCGAGTCTCACTGGCGCCACGGTGTTACTTCGGTGTGTCATTTGGCAAGATACTTCACGGGGTCGAGTCTCACTGGCGCCACGGTGTTACTTCGGTGTGTCATTTGGCAAGATACTTCACGGGGTCGAGTCTCACTGGCGCCACGGTGTTACTTCGGTGTGTCATTTGGCAAGATACTTCACGGGGTCGAGTCTCACTGGCGCCACGGTGTTACTTCGGTGTGTCATTTGGCAAGATACTTAATGGGGTCGAGTCTCACTGGCACTTTGGTGTTACTTCGGTGTGTCATTTGGCAAGATATTTAACAGGGTCGAGTTTCACTGGTGCCACTGTGTTACTTCGGTGTTACTTTGGTGTGTCATTTGGCAAGATACTTCACGGGGTCGAGTCTCACTGGTGCCACGGTGTTACTTCGGTGTGTCATTTGGCAAGATACTTTATGGGTTCGAGTCTCACTGGTGCCACGGTGTTACTTCGGTGTGTCATTTGGCAAGATACTTCATGGGGTCGAGTCTCACTGGCGCCACGGTGTTACTTCGGTGTGTCATTTGGCAAGATACTTCAAGGGGTCGAGTCTCACTGTCGCCACGGTGTTACTTCGGTGTTACTTCGGTGTTACTTCGGTGTGTCATTTGGCAAGATACTTCACGGGGTCGAGTCTCACTGGCACCACAATGTTACTTCGGTGTTCATTTGGCAAGATACTTCATGGGGTCGAGTCTCGCTGGCACCACGGTTTTACTTCGGTGTGTCATTTGGCAAGATACTTCACGGGGTTGAGTCTCACTGGCACCACAGTGTTACTTCGGTGTCTCATTTGGCAAGATACTTCACGGGGTCGAGTCTCACTGGTGCCACGGTGTTACTTCGGTGTGTCATTTGGCAAGATACTTCACTTGGTCGAGTCTCACTGGTGCCACGGTGTTACTTCGGTGTGTCATTTGGCAAGATACGGGGTCGAGTCTCACTGGCACCACGCTGTTACTTCGGTGTGTCATTTGGCAAGATACTTAACGGGGTCGAGTCTCACTGGCGCCATGGTGTTACTTCGGTGTTACTTTGGTGTGTCATTTGGCAAGATACTTCACGGGGTCAAGTCTCAGTGGTGCCACGGTGTTACTTCGGTGTGTCATTTGGCAAGATACTTCATGGGGTCGAGTCTCACTGGCGCCACGGTGTTACTTCGGTGTGTCATTTGGCAAGATACTTCACGGGGTCGAGTCTCACTGGCGCCACGGTGTTACTTCGGTGTGTCATTTGGCAAGATACTTCACGGGGTCGAGTCTCACTGGCGCCACGGTGTTACTTCGGTGTGTCATTTGGCAAGATACTTCACGGGGTCGAGTCTCACTGGCGCCACGGTGTTACTTCGGTGTGTCATTTGGCAAGATACTTAATGGGGTCGAGTCTCACTGGCACTTTGGTGTTACTTCGGTGTGTCATTTGGCAAGATATTTAACAGGGTCGAGTTTCACTGGTGCCACAGTGTTACTTCGGTGTTACTTTGGTGTGTCATTTGGCAAGATACTTCATGGGGTCGAGTCTCACTGGTGCCACGGTGTTACTTCGGTGTGTCATTTGGCAAGATACTTTATGGGTTCGAGTCTCACTGGTGCCACGGTGTTACTTCGGTGTGTCATTTGGCAAGATACTTCATGGGGTCGAGTCTCACTGGCGCCACGGTGTTACTTCGGTGTGTCATTTGGCAAGATACTTCACGGGGTCGAGTCTCACTGGCACCACGGTGTTACTTCGGTGTGTCATTTGGCAAGATATTTCACGGGTCGAGTCTGTTCTACTTCTGTGTGTCATTTGGCAAGATACTTAATGGGGTCGAGTCTCACTGGCGCCACAGTGTTACTTCGGTGTGTCATTTGGCAAGATACTTAACGGGGTCGAGTCTCACTGGCGCCACGGTGTTACTTAGGTTTGTCATTTGGCATGATACTTCAAGGGGTCGAGTCTCACTGGCGCCACGGTGTTACTTCAGTGTGTCATTTGGCAAGATACTTAACGGGGTCGAGTCACACTGGCGCCACGGTGTAACTTCGGTGTGTCATTTTGCAAGATACTTAACGGGGTCGAGTCTCACTGGTGCCACGGTGTTACTTCGGTGTGTTATTTGGCAAGATAATTTAACGGGGTCGAGTCTCACTGGCACCACGGTGTTACTTCGGTGTGTCATTTGGCAAGATACTTCACGGGGTCGAGTCTCACTGGCGCCACGGTGTTACTTCGGTGTGTCATTTGGCAAGATACTTAACGGGGTCGAGTCTCACTGGTGCCACGGTGTTACTTTGGTGTGTCATTTGGGAAGATACTTCACGGGGTCGAGTCTCACTGTCGCCACGGTGTTACTTCGGTGTGTCATTTGGCAAGATACTTCACGGGGTCGAGTCTCACTGGCGCCACGGTGTTACTTCGGTGTGTCATTTGGCAAGATACTTAACGGGGTCGAGTCTCACTGGTGCCACGGTGTTACTTCAGTATGTCATTTGGCAAGATACTTAACAGGGTCGAGTCTCACTGGTGCCACGGTGTTACTTTGGTGTGTCATTTGGAAAGATACTTCAAGGGGTCGAGTCTCACTGGCACCACGGTGTTACTTCGGTGTTACTTCGGTGTTACTTCGGTGTTACTTCGGTGTGTCATTTGGCAAGATACTTCACGGGGTCGAGTCTCACTGGCGCCACGGTGTTACTTTGGTGTGTCATTTTGCAAGATACTTCACGGGGTCGAGTCTCACTGGCACCACAATGTTACTTCGGTGTTCATTTGGCAAGATACTTCATGGGGTCGAGTCTCGCTGGCACCACGGTTTTACTTCGGTGTGTCATTTGGCAAGATACTTCACGGGGTTGAGTCTCACTGGCACCACAGTGTTACTTCGGTGTCTCATTTGGCAAGATACTTCACGGGGTCGAGTCTCACTGGTGCCACGGTGTTACTTCGGTGTGTCATTTGGCAAGATACTTCACTGGGTCGAGTCTCACTGGTGCCACGGTGTTACTTCGGTGTGTCATTTGGCAAGATACGGGGTCAAGTCTCACTGGCACCACGCTGTTACTTCGGTGTGTCATTTGGCAAGATACTTCACAGGGTCGAGTCTCACTGGCGCCATGGTGTTACTTCGGTGTGTCATTTGGCATGATACTTCACGGGGTCGAGTCTCACTGGCACTACGGTGTTACTTTGTTGTGTCATTTGGCAAGATACTTCACGGGGTCGAGTCTCACTGGCGCCATGAAGTTACTTCGGTGTGTCATTTGGCAAGATACTTCACGGGGTTGAGTCTCACTGGCACCACGATGTTACTTCGGTGTGTCATTTGGCAAGACACTGCTAGGGGTCGAGTCTCACTGGCACCACGATGTTACTTCGGTGTGTCATTTGGCAAGATACTTCATGGGGTCGAGTCTCACTGGCACCATGGTGTTACTTCGGTGTGTCATTTGGCAAGATACTTCACGGGGTCGAGTCTCACTGGCGCCATGGTGTTACTTCGGTGTGTCATTTGGCAAGATACTTCACGGGGTCGAGTCTCACTGGCACCACGATGTTACTTTGGTGTTCATTTGGCAAGATACTTCATGGGGTCGAGTCTCGCTGGCACCACGGTGTTACTTCGGTGTGTCATTTGGCAAGATATTTCACGGGGTTGAGTCTTACTGGCACCACGGTGTTACTTCGGTGTGTCATTTGGCAAGATACTTCACGGGGTCGAGTCTCACTGGTGCCACGGTGTTACTTCGGTGTGTCATTTGGCAAGATACTTCACGGGGTTGAGTCTCACTGGCACCACAGTGTTACTTCGGTGTGTCATTTGGCAAGATACTTCACGGGGTCGAGTCTCACTGGTGCCACGGTGTTACTTTGGTGTGTCATTTGGCAAGATACTTCACGGGGTTGAGTCTCACTGGTGCCATGGTGTTACTTCGGTGTGTCATTTGGCAAGATACTTCACGGGAACGAGTCTCACTGGCACCACGGTGTTACTTCGGTGTGTCATTTGGCAAGATATTTCACGGGGTCGAGTCTCACTGGCGCCACGGTGTTACTTCGGTGTGTCATTTGGCAAGATACTTCACGGGGTCGAGTCTCACTGGCACCACGGTGTTACTTTGGTGTGTCATTTGGCAAGATACTTCCCCTACTCGTCTGTCGAGTCTGGCGGTCCCATGTATCAGAATCGATCCTAAGAGCATGTATAAGAACTACAGTCAAACCTGTGTTAGTGGTCACCTCTATTAAGCAACCACCTGTCTCAAGCAGCCACATTTTCTATATCCCATTTAAACAATGTTAATGTAAATCGATCTTTATTAATAAGCAGTCACCTGCCTTTAGAGGTCACTATTGGTATTTCCCTTGAGTGGCTGTGTAAGACAGGATTGACTGTATATGAATCTATCAACAGTAAGAGAATGCCGTGGTTCCCGGATTCCTGTAACTAGAAATAACCAATAATCAATGTGTTGATGAACCGTTAAACAACAATTCTATTTATTTCAAGAGCTGTCTCTTTGGAATTGCATTGTGTTTCCATTTAAGCAAACATCTAAATCAAATGTAACTGATAATGACCAGCTAGATGGGTGTCAGTGCTTTTTCAGTATAACACGGTTTTTTAGACCCAGATAAATGAACTTGAGAAACTGGCCTGAGTAAGTTTTCGTGAAGAGAACAATGAGTATTTAACCCATATAATGTCCTTCAGTGCGACCTTTACATTTATATTTTAGTATGATCATGTCGATGTTGTCATAATGAGTATATATTGAAAGTTTGATGAAGAAATATCAAGAAATGAGAAAGTTATAGCCAACATTTGGTTTAAGTGAAGAAAAAAAGTAGTATTTAACCAATATAATGACCTTCAGTGTGACCCTGACCTTTATATTTTAGTATGGTCATGTCGATGTTGTCATGATAAATATATATTGAAAGTTTGATGAAGTAATATCAAGAAATAAGGAAGTTATAGCCAACCTTAAAGTTTTCGTAAAGAAAAAATAAAAGAGTATATAACCCATATAATGATCTTCAGTGTGACCTTGACCTTTATATTAATGACGAGTATATATTGAAAGTTTGATGAAGAAATGAGAGTTATAGCCTACGTTAAGATTTTGTGAAGAAAAAAATGAGTATTTAACCCATACAATGACCTTCAGTGTAACCTGGACCTATATATTTTAGTACGGTCATGTCGATGTTGTCAAGATGAGTATATATTGAAAGTTTGATGAAGAAATATCAAGAAATGAGCAAGTTATAGCCAACGTTAAGTTTTCGTGACGGACTGTCGGACGGATGACAAAGTGATCCCTATGTATCGCATTTTTCTTCGAAAAGGCGATACAAAAAGTAATGGTATGAGATAACTTGCGTCCATTGACGGAATCCCATAGCAAAACTGATTTTTCTCACACGTGTGTTTGTTTGTAAAATATTGTTTAAGCAGACGTTGGCAGTTCCACGAAAATACGTTGATTCAATGGTATCGAGTTGGTTGTCCTGTGTAAATACCATTCCGTATCAATTCAGGCAACTAGTGCTTTATGTCCCATTCAAGAGATTATACACACAGTTGCTTTTTTTTAAAAGAACTGAAATATGAAGCAATCTCCATATTCTTAGAAACAGGAGATTTATAGAGGATATTAGGTTTTGTTGTTTTGGTGTAAATAACAGGTTTCGTTTCTTCGAGAAGTGAGAAAACATTATATTTTCGCAAATTAAAAGCATGAGAGAAATTGAGATAAACACGTTATTCATGACAAAACGCACAAAATAAGTTATATTTAATTGATAGAGAATAATAAATGGGTATTTTAATATCACACCCTACAGTTATCAGGCCTGAGACACCATATCAGGCCCGATACACCATATCAGGCCCGAGACACCATATCAGGCCTGAGACACCATATTAGGCCTAAGACACCATATCAGGCCTGAGACACCATATCAGGCCCGATACACCATATCAGGCCCGATACACCATATCAGGCCCGAGACACCATATCAGGCCTGAGACACCATATTAGGCCTAAGACACCATATCAGGCCTGAGACACCATATTAGGCCTGAGACATCATATTAGGCCTGAGACACCATATTAGGCCTGAGACACCATATTAGGCCTAAGACACTATATCAGGCCTGAGACACCATATCAGGCCTGAGACACCATATCAGGCCTGAGATATCATATTAGGCCTGAGACACCATATCAGGCCTGAGACACCATATCAGGCCCGAGACACCATATCAGCCCAGAGCTAGATACCTAAGTTATATTTAATTGATAGAGAATAATAAATGGGTATTTTAATATCACACCCTACAGTTATCAGGCCTGAGACACCATATCAGGCCCGAGACACCATATCAGGCCTGAGACACCATATTAGGCCTAAGACACTATATCAGGCCTGAGACACCATATCAGGCCTGAGACACCATATCAGGCCTGAGACATCATATTAGGCCTGAGACATCATATTAGGCCTGAGACACCATATCAGGCCTGAGACACCATATCAGGCCCGAGACACCATATCAGCCCAGAGCTAGATACCTATTTATCAGCTACTTCAGCAATGACTTCATCAAACTGTCAACTTCAGCTCACTCACTAACCTGTTTTCCAGAGAGAAAATAATAATGTTATTAATAGATCTTGCTCTTTTTGATGTGTTCACGGCTGCATAAGTGATACACATTTTTTTCTTTCCGAAACCTGATTTAAAATGAATGCCATTGAATTTGAAATTGTCTATCAAAAAAATGAATGGTCATACTTGTATATTTCATCCATGGATAATGATAATAATAGACTTTAAATCTGGTGTGAAAACAGGACGGAAGCAACAAATGACAGACGAGAAACAATTTGGCAATTTGTTCGTTTTGTCTGTATGGTGTTTTAAGTAATTTTCAACACATGTAAGGATAAATATGACCATTAATTGTAGTGTAGGAGGCAGACCACCCACTTTTCCTGGGTAGAACCAGTACTGTACACCTCCCGCCAGCCGTAAGAATCGACACTTCTTCACTTAACAGTCAAGCTCAAGGTGGAATTCAAACCTGCAGCAGGTGAGAAGGTTTACAACGCAAAGTCATTAACCCTTCTGCCATGATACACATGACAAATCGTATACAATTGTAACTAATCAGTAATTTCCATATCACTCCATTAAAAGAGTCCAGGTGAAACCAATCTGCTGGACCCAAATCCAGAAAAAGACTTGGTTTAATATAATTTACATTGCTTTCTCTGATAAGACTTTTTTCACCCTTTATTTCACCTGTGTGATAAAGCTTGATATATCATTGTTATGATAGGATATAACTAGGTCTATGTTATGATAGGATATAACTAGGTCTATGTTGTATTGTTATGATAGGATATAACTAGGTCTATGTTGTATTGTATATTCAAAAACAATGTATTTGTAGGCATGGAGCAATCGTCTAAATGACAAAACAAAACTTTGATGATAACCTTGATTTTGAATGCAAGTTCCTTTTGGCAGGAATCTAAAGCTAGTATGACATAACCAATATGGAGACCTTCTAGATACATTCGAGATATGCGTCGAAGAAGTGATCGAGATGTTGAAATGTTCCTCTCATTGCCCTATCTTTGTATGAAGTTTCATTTCGCTCTTAATTAGTAGTTTTCAAGTTATGTTCCTGTCAAGAAGTATAATTATTTGATTAAATTTCATTACAAAGGGCAATAACTCTTATTTGATGGAAGATAGTTATGGTTCTTGTGCTCTTTACTTCCTTTCAATATGGTAAGTTTCATTTCAATCTCATTAGTAGTTTTTAAGTTATGCTCTTGACAAGAAAAAACGGTACAGATGGACGGAAGGACAGACAAAAAGCAGCAACTATGCTTCCCCTAAATTTCCATAAATTTTTCATTGAGCTTAAAAACTTGAATGTTGAAGCGGCCATCTTTGCAGCCAGAAAAATCTCTATTTTACTTTGAAAAAATGATTTAAAGGAGCCCTTTTATACCTCTTGTTTCTTGTTTATATTTATTACTGAACACTATATAAACACATTGCAACTCATGTTTTGGTGATATAACGCTTTCCGTGCTTTTTATCGCCAGGTAAAGAATCACCTGTTGACCGATACAATATCCGTATTTGCCTCGGGTTTATTTCCGCTGATTTCCGGTGTGTGACGTCACACAAAGTACCGCGCCATATCTGACAGATTGACGACACATATTTTATTGAGATAACTTAGATCATACTTTCTTGAAGCATTAAAGGCAACTGTCACCGAAAGTATGAAATACATAGGGATGAAACTGTTTATTGACTGCAGACTCATTTCTTAGAAAAGCGTGTTGCATCACAGAAGTTCAGGGATTTGCTCTCCTGTAACATTTTTAGACACTCGTATATTTCATCCTTTAAGTACTCACAAACTTTTATACGGCATCGATCAACTCAAATACGAGGAAAATCATATTCTATTTACTCAAGTTCAAAACTATATTAAAAACACTAAACGATTCCAAAATCCTTAACTTTGTATCAATATAACGTTGTATTTTGTCTATATCTACTGTCGCTATGTTTCTATCAGCCTGAACGGGGATATTGTGGTGTTATTTCGGTGGAGATTGCGTGGGGGTAGAATGGCACGGCAGAGTTTACATTTTTGGATTTTTTTATTATTTTTTTTCTTCGTTTTTCTTATCAAATTTATATTTAAATATATTGTTACAATTTCAAACCGATAATCATATACACTTTTTCAGCCACAATGGAGAGAACTGTAACTAATGTTGTAATAACTTGTAGTTCAATCCATTTGTATATGTTTCTATGAATATTGTGATGTTGAATTGATGTATTGTAACACATCTGCAATACAATATTATTAAACTGTGACATGAAGCCGTGGCTTAACGTTTTCTCTGACCATTGGCATGTGGATTAAAACATGTCTACGAACGGCAAGACGATTTTGGAAATGAACCGTTCTCCGACATGCATACATGTTTGACTTTTTAATGTGTGAACTTTCCGTAGAGATTCGCTGCCCTAGACATGAATGAATGAATGGTGTTTTATGGCACGTCGACACATAAATAGGTCATATTGTGCGCAAAAAACCGATGAGTCATGAAAGAATGAAGTAGTAATTAAAAATAATGTAATGAATGGTGTTTTACGGTACGTCGACACATAAATAGGACATATTGTGCGCAAAAACTGATGAAAGATGAAGAAATGAAGGATTACTTAAAAATTAATGTAAATATATCAAGTTAAAACTATTAAAAAATAATGGATGATACTGCCCTAGACATAAACTGATACACTGATTTTATAAGTGTACAATTTACCTAAAATGATCATTTGTTATCCATTTCACACTAAATTGATAATCAAAAAAAATAATTATGATATGGAATACATTGGTTTAAATCTATTATCTAGGTACTATGCATTGTTTGAACGGCAAAATACAGGTGTCAGTGCAGTGACGTCTTACAAGAAACGTTTACACACGGTCTGAAAATTGTCCACACGTTTTTTGGTCAAACGCAAGTCACATGATGCATATGTAAACGTCCTTTCGTAACAAACCCAGATGTCAAATAAATGAGACTAACCGATTGCATACTTTCATAGTTTGTCTTTGTTGTTTGTGTTTATTAACATATCACTTATTATGCGCCTATCAACGTTTTACCCCACTCAGGTGGCGGCTAGCATACACAGTGTGAATTAGACAAATGCCCACATTGGTCGCATAATTGTCATTCGAAGGTCTAAGGGTAAGAGTTATATAAATATCACCATTCCATGTTCTGTCCAAGTTCTTCTCCAAAATTCTCTATTTTTATCATAAGGCCAAAAAGAAAAATATAGGTGTGTTTCCTACTGCATGCTCTAAGAAATTAGGGTCGGTAGGTAGGGATTTTTTTTTTTTTTTTTTGGAGCAAGATATTGTGAGATTCTACATGTATTTATCTCATAAACCCCATACATGTTGATGATACAACTGAAAGTTTATCTGTGATGTAAGTTTACCTCGATATATTGTGATAAATCATGGTTCAGAACAATTTTTTTTTTATTTTTTTTTTATAATTATTTTTTTTTCATGAAAAGTTTTAGGGTCGGTCCCTTAAAAATAAGTTCGATCGGGCCACCGGAAACACATGTATTTATTTTTTTTTGGCCTAAGTAATAAATCGGGCTACAGGTATTGCTAATTCAAAGCATATATTACCTTTTTTCAAGCATGTTAATAAGACCTCACATATTTACCCCAATATTTTTTTTTTTTAATTATTTATATAAAAAAAATGGCCCAATAAAAGTATGTTCCGGTTTCTGACCAACCCCGTTTTTAAGGACTGATCTCAAACATTCTAATTTCTGTATCCTGTAATATATGATATCAACAAATATATGTTTGAAGTTAGTTTATCAGGTTACAAAATAATAAGTGAAGAAAAAGATAATTCTCACTACTTATCTACCCTATTTGTTTGAGCAGGTAATGAGCCACATATATAATTTTATTTGGTATTATAATATTATGTCTAATTATAAGGTTTATATTCCCATCGCCATTCATTTTTCTTATGTAGTAGCCTCTTTTTTCTAAATGAGAGCTCTATAAAGTTATATTGACCTAATTATGCTTTGTTCCATACAGCACTGAATTCAACACCACTGATGGTGAAATACACATGGTAATAAAACTCTTTGATGCCATATAAGCTGGCTAAAAGTAGCTAAGTACTGCGAAATACCATAAATGCCATAAAACCCTTACTGGCCACTCAATCTAGAATATGCAGGGTCATAAAACTAACTGACAGTGTTACAGCAAGGTGATAACAGGATATGACCAGGATCATAAAACCCTTCTTTCACTTGTTACCGAATACACAGTGTCATAAAATGACTTTGTTCTGGCTGTTTCCAACAATTTGGCCTGGAGGTTCATGTACTATAATTATTAAAAAAATATATTGATTTATAAGACATTAGTGAAATTAGCAAGCAATAATCTGATCATGTAAATCATAATCAGATCAGATAAGCATTTATTGAAAAAAAATAGACATAATAATTTTAATCAGCTTGAAAAAAAGTACACTCTCAGAAACTGAAACATCCGAGTCGCTGTTTGCCCTGGGCATCTGTGTGACGTCATCGCCGAAGTTGGATTTCGGGTACACTCGTAATATTCCGGATTTTTTCCCGTTGATTTCCGTAAAGGTGTGCCGTGTGATATATGGAAACGTAATAATAACGTGTTTCGGTTGTGAATTTAATCGTAAGAAATATATCAATAGTTTTTATACAAATAGATCTATCAAATAAATATAAGTTATAAGGGTATTAAAGGGCTCCTTTAACACTTTCTCACATCAACACAGCCTGGCTTATTGGCAATTACACAATTTATCATAAATTGTCTTTTTCTCTAGACTCCCAAACATTTAGGGTGGCACAAAACAAATAGGGATGGTCGGGGAAACCAAAACTCACATATTGTATGTACTGGTCACTGGAAACGTCATCTTTATTAGCATCTTTATCAGCTAACTCTATCTTTATCAGTAAGAATGTCAGTGTTTATACCCTGGGGTGCATGCCCATGCAAGAAAATGTGCCCAGAGAGACATCTGGGGAAGCTAGAAAGTCATCACATGACCTTGGCTGATGGTTTAGCTGTTGGTGAGACTATAAAATCCGATTCAGTTCCTTTTCAATTTTACAAATTTGAGCAAACAGTCTGCATGGTAATCACGAAAATAAAATGTTGTTTTTTCTACTGTCCAAAGCAATCACTGAACTTTTGTAAGAGCCTAGTAAGCCTTGCTGTCATTATCTGCTGTTTATAATGGAGACTTAGATAGGCTTTTTATCACCGAATAAGAGCTAGTGGAGACCTGAGTAGCTCGACTATTTCGAACGATTTTGAACGATAAAATGGAATATGGTACAGGTGGTGACATGGTTAAAACTCAGTAAAAATATGAGAAGTTAGAAATGTTCAAATGCTCCTTGAAACTATAACAAAAACCTACGTACATGATAAAATTCATGGTCTTTGTTAGTAACATTGTCTCTCAAGTTCATTACGTGAAAGTTACGCGAAACTTACAATATTCAAGAAAGAATTCTAGCAAAAGGATATAATTATGTGACAGGTTAAAGGAGAGTTATGTTTAACTATCATTTTTTCGATGTATTGTGATATGGACCCGAAAATAATACGTACCATGGTATTTTTTAGCATACCGGTTTTCTCTACACATGTGTTTTGATTATGAAAGTCAATCGTAATCCGGGATTTAAGACCTATTTTTAACTTTGTATGGTTCCTGTGTTTGTAATACAATCGTAAATACACATATTGGGAAGTGGGCACCATCATATTTAAAATAAACACACTTTCAATAATATCTGGTGTTCGCTTATCATGTGCGCCACATATGTAGTGCTGCTTAAGATGCACTCAGACGGTTCAAGTGATTGAGAAATGTTAAAAACAAGAGTGCAAAATTATGTGCTTGGGATCACTTTGGGCTTAAAATTTTAGGGCACTATAATAGTAGATCTGCTAACTCACTTGCGAAGACATTACTCGACGTTGAATACAAATTCAAACAAAAAGTAGACATTGCCAACATCGGAACTGCCATGCATAATGTTTTTCATTCACAAGCACAACCAACATTGCATCACGATATGTCATCTGCATCGAAGTACACCCGGAAATCAGAAAAGTGTATTGAAATTATCAACGCAATTGTACAAGACAATGTAGCACTGGTTAACTCTAGTGTTTTATCAAGGCAATTGTACAAGACAATATAGCACTGGTTAACTCTAGTGTTTTATCAAGGCAATTGTACAAGACAATATAGCACTGGTTAACTCTAGTGTTTTATCAAGGCAATTGTACAAGACAATATAGCACTGGTTAACTCTAGTGTTTTATCAAGGCAATTGTACAAGACAATATAGCACTGGTTAACTCTAGTGTTTTATCAACCCAATTGTACAAGACAATATAGCACTGGTTAACTCTAGTGTTTTATCAAGGCAATTGTACAAGACAATATAGCACTGGTTAACTCTAGTGTTTTATCAAACAATGAAGATATTGGAAAACAGTAGTTTGTCTTATCATGTGTGTCATTTTCAGAAAGCTTCACGAGTTTGCACGATGAAAAATAATCACTAAAGAATGCGTCCTTGGGACACACATGCCCTGCTTTAAGTGCGATTAGACAAATAAAATAAAACTGCCACATAAATTAGCAAAGTTTGAAAAGTAGGGCGAAGTCATTCTTTTGTTAAAAAAACAAAATACTGGTCATTCATATTAACATACTTTTGTTACAAACATGCAGATGTAGACATACCATATATACTCCTGTCTAAATGCTCCATTTTACAAAGAGTGGGGAGGGTGGGGGAGGTGGGGTGGGGTCCTTTATGAGACTATCATGAGACCTCATACTATGTGGGGGTGGGGTGGGGGGTGGGGGGTGTCCCTGCTCAAATTTTGTGGCGAAGCAAAAAAAAAAGACATTATTTCGTCAAGTAATTACAGGATTTCATGAAGCCTGGGTGTAGTAGAACTTAGACACGATGTTAAATTAATGCATATGGAGGATGCAGGTAAGTAGGAATGGTCGAGCTTACAAAATGTGTGCAAACATTCCATTAATTCTGTCTCCACAAATTCTCTAAACAAATGCCATGATTTGCCTTACTTCCTCATATAATGGGGATCTGATACTACAAGACAAGTGCTGATGGAATTGGAAACAAATTGCCATACCAATTATTGATGTATCAATCAAGAGCAGCAGGACGCTGCATGTTGAAGGGAGGTAACCCATAATTTGTTTGACATGACATTATCACTTAGGATCACAACAGTTACTTCCCTTCCCACCCTTGGCTCCGATAACAAAGTGGTAAGAGAGTATGTTTTGGCTCTCTTCTCCACCTCCCAACATTTTGCCAAATTATGTGTTGAATCCTCAAAAAATGTGCTTGTGTGCTAGTGTCCTGAAATGTTATGGGGCCTATACATAGAAAAATATCTATTTTGTTCATTGCAATGTCTGACAAGCTAAACAACAAGACCTGTCACCAGTAAGTGACAAATGCCCCCGAATTTCGTTTTACCTTTGACCTCCAAGCATGACCTTGATCTTTGAGGTAAGGACCTGATTCTTGTGTGACACACTTTCTCATATTAACATGTGTTGTGTGACACACTTTCTCATATTAACATGGGTGTGAAGTTCTTGAAATTCCCTTCAGTGCTTCCAAAGTTATGGCTGAGACATGATTGTTTCAGAGAGAAAAAAAATGTTGCAAGATATTGAAAAGTATGCAGTTGGACCCACCTGGCCTCCGCACCCCTATTCAATATCTGAACGTTCCTATGAAAAGTATGCAGTTGGACCCACCTGGCCTCCGCACCCCTATTCAGTATCTGAACGTTCCTATGCCACTAGAGAATTACCTTAAACAGCCGCTTATTGCTTCTCATCCAAATTAACAAATAATGGAAGTAAGTATGATGTCACTATTAACAACCTATCACGCAGGGGTCTACTTTTCGCAGTGAGCTGAATGCTAAGATTTATAATGCTCCCATATTAGAATACCATGCCATAGACTCGCAACAAGATAACCCACTCAGCCACATTATACCGACACCGGGCCGACCAGTGCTAGTACAACCCTTTATGTAGTCAAGCAAAGGAGCTACTACATTATGTGGTCCGAGTATTAACTTTCATACCCCATTCAACCCCTTCTCCAAGAAGTGAAAAAGGGGTTGCTGGGGTATAAAATAAAACCTTAATTTCGGCTTAAGAAGTTTGCATATTGTTAAATTAAAACATTAATAGGTAATTTTAAACAGGTTATCACATTTTTTCAGAAAAAAATTGTTTTTACACATGTTTTATTGTCGAAATATCCGTTATAAAATCCTGCTAATATAAGCTTAATGGAATTAAGGCGGGACCATGTAATGGGTACCATTTTGATATTAAACCCATGACCTCTCGCATGAGAGGCAGTCACTCCACCATTAGGCCACTCTGCAGTACAAGAATGGAAGTTTGCAAGGCACTCATCTATAGACAATTATACTTGCCATGATTTAACTTTGCAATCCGTATTACAAAAAATTCATTAAAAATGTTCTTCCATCACAATTCAAGTACTCCTCAAAGTCGTAAAGCCCCAACTGAACCAATACTTAGATTTATCCTACAACAGAACTTGCAATCTTCTAGGTTTCATTTAAAAACAAAAAATAACAGGATAGATGAACGTTGTTTATTTAATGAAACATCAACACAGTATTGGTAATTTAGAACCGCACTGGATGGAGAGGAAGGACAGACTTTAATATAAGGGACCGCTCAGTTTACGTCTCATCTGATGGACGATGGAAAGTTCTTGCATAAGAACCCACTGATGACAATCAGTTTTTGTAAGACATAAACAATTCTCCCAGATCACCCTCTGTCTATTTACAATCTTTTAAAATATAATCTTGTTCTGTACATCAGAATCTATCCTCTGAGCATGTTAAAAACATAGGGAAGGTTCCCAGATTCTACGTATTCTTCCCTTCTCTCTGGTGAAGCTCTAAATAACCTATAGCATGTTGATTAGCTATTAAACAAACTTCGACTTTTATACTGAAAAGGTGGGAGAAGCTATAGACAAATAAACCAGACCCGTTTTACACAGGTCTATGTTAAATAAGGTAACCTGACCACTATATCCAGAAATGGCAAACATCAGGCATATGCCAGGCCTCACTTAATAATCTGAGGGAGGAGACATAGTATGCTTTGGTTCCCATCTGAGGGAGGAGACATAGTATGCTTCGGTTCCCATCTGACAGAGGAGACATAGTATGCTTTGGTTCCCATCTGAGGGAGGAGACATAGTATGCTTCGGTTCCCATCTGAGGGAGGAGACATAGTAGGCTTCGGTTCCCATCTGAGGGAGGACACATAGTATGCTTCGGTTCCCATCAAAGTACGAGTTTTCCATCCCCCCAAAAAAATGCTTATGTCATGAAATGTTACTATAATGGAAGCATAAAATTAGCCAAATGACATCATAACATTTATATGATGTTATTTTAAATGTCTGACAAGCAAAAAGAGAACATTAAACTATTGAAAAATTCAGTTCCCGCTCAATCCTGAACAAATCATGAACCATCCTTTACAAATAGTGAACCATCCTAAACAAATAGCAAACCATGCATCCTGTACAAATAGTGAACCATTCTGTACACATAGTCAGCCTTCCTGTACAAATAGTGAACCATTCTGTACAAATAGGGAACCATCCTGTACAATAGGAAGCGGTCCTTTACAAACAGTGAACCATCCTGTAAAAATAGTGACCCATTCTGTACAAACAGGGAACTATCCTGTGCAATAGCAAACCATCCTGTACAATTGATGAATGATCCTGTATAAATAGGGAACCGTCCTGTACAATAGTGAACCATCCTGTACAAATAGTGGCCCATCCTGTATAAATAGGGAACCATCCTGTACAATAATGAACCATCCTGTACAAACAGTGAACCATACTGTACAAACAGTGAACTATCCTATACAAACAGTACAATAATGAACAAACTGTACAAACAGTGAACCATCCTGTACAAACAGTGAACCATCCTGTACAATAATGAACCATTCTGTACAAACAGTGAACCATCTTGTACAAATAGCAGCCATTCTGTATAAATAGTGAACCATTCCGTACAAACATGGAACCATCATGTACAAACATTGAACATCTTCTACATATATAGAGCCACCATGTACAAATAGTGAACCATTCTGTACAAAAAGGCATCCTGTGTATTTCAGAAACACCAATCAATATGCACATTTCTATGTCAAACTTGAAGACAATAAGGGCTTTAACTCTGGTTTTATAGGTTCATATTTTATACAAAATTGATTATGAATAAATACATTATTGTGAATCAGCATGTAGAATTTCATATTTTTTTTGTTATGAAAATATTTGATATTTTCAATTTGCACAATTATACAATAACACACATATTTACAAGGAGCAGTTACGTTTACTAAACACATGTTTCATTTTAAACTTGTGTCTCTGGAAAAATAAGATTGTATGAGATATGATAGGAGATAGACTGTTAGAATGGTAATGAAAGGACAGAATAGATGAAAAGAATAGCAGAGGAATAGATGTATACCACAACACTGTACAAGTTGTTTTAAACATCGTCCGTCGGATGGGGACGTAAACCGGGCGGTCCCGTGTATCGGTCTATCCTCCGAGCACGTTAAAGAACCATAGGAATCTATTCGACAATAAAAGTAGGGCATGGTTCCAGGATTTCTATGTATCCTTCCCCTCTCTCTGGGGATGGCTCTATATAACCTATACTGTGTTGATGAGCCGTTGAACAAAATTCAATTCAATTCAATTAAATTGTTTTAAACGTGGTCAGTTCTTATTTTTTCCCTAGATGTCGCTATTATTATTTCTATGTTTTCAATTTTGTTTAAGGTTGTGGTACTCCAATTGCTTTCCTATAGGCCACAATGCAAGCTTTTCTGAAGATAAAAAATAAAAATAAACATACAAATTCAAAAACATGGGTCTTATTTTCAAGGTAAGTCCAAGTCCAATGTGCTAAAAGTTAAAATTAGCCTGTTTCCCCTACAGAACTTTCCATGGGGGCCGCCATAATTGTTTACATGCATAAAAGCAGTAAAGATTTACCTTTTTTGAGTGCGGGTTAATCTCACAATTTCATGTTTAAACAAGAGGTCAATGACCTTGAAGCTCTACTTATTGATTTTGATTTCAGGAAGTAGTCGCTACAGATTTGTTTTTTGAAAATTTATTTTTAAGCGTGGCGGCCATCTTGAATTTCCGGCCGACCTGAAATTTTGCTAGGATCAATTAGACATCAAGAGCAACATTCCTGTGAAGTTTCATGAAAATCCGTCAAGTAGTTTCAGAGGAGTAGTCGCTACAAGTTTTCATTATATAACTCTATGTAAACAAAGATGGCCACTGGCAGCCATGTTTAACGTCGAATCAAAATAATGTTTGACTCTGATAACTATCATGTCATGCTGATCATTTTACAAAAAGTCCCATATCAATATCGCTTATAGTTTTCAAGATGTAGTCGCTACAAACTTCTTTTTTAAAAATCTATTTTTAGCTGTGGCGGCCATCTTGAATTTCTGGCCGATCTGAAATTTTACTAGGATCAATTAGACATTAAGAGCAACATTCCTGTAAAGTGTCATGAAAATCCGCCAAGTAGTTTCAAAGAAGTAGTCGCTACAAGTTTTTACTATATAACTTTATGTAAACAAAGATGGCCGCTGGCAGCAATGTTTAACGTCGAATCAAAACAATTTTTGACAAGGACCAACATCATGACATGCTGATCATTTTAGAAAAAGTCCCATATCAATATCACTTATAGTTTTCAAGAAGTAGTCACTACAAACTTGTTTTTTAAAAACCTATTTTTAGATTTGGCGGCCATCTTAGATTTCACATCAACATGAATTTTTGCTAGGATCAACTAGACTTCATGGGCAACATTTCTGTAAAGTTTCATGAAAATCCATTCAGTAGTTTCAGAGGAGTTGTCGCTACAAAAAAAAGTTTACGGACAGACGGACAGACGGACGACGGACGCCGCACCACGGCATAAGCTCTGCTGATCTCTGATCAGTAGAGCTAAAAATACAAAAATGTGACTCCAAGGTCACTCCAGTTATTCACTCCACTCAACTCCAAGACTCCACTCTATAGAATATACTTCTCTCTATAGAATATACTATGCCCTTCAGCGAGCACAGACTGTTCTATTTTTAGTAACATGATACACTTTCTATTATAAATACACACATACCGTCTGCTTGTAGCACGATTATAACTTGAGTTATAACCTTTTAAACAGATAATAAAAAGTTGACTTAGTGAAATTTTGATAAAATAGGTATGTATGACCAAAATAAATAATAAATTGCCTTTATTCTGAACATTGTTACTTATTTAGGGCATCAAATTAAAGGCATGCATGAGAGACTACTTCTTCTAGCGTAGTGTTGCAAAGTGTTGTGCTGTTAGGTTTGTCACATTCCTAGAATGCCATTAAAAAACCCATTATACCTCTGACGCACCGCCAAAAACCGTTTTCAAATGATCGAATGTGTAGAATGTTTTAACCCTAGTATTATATAAATGTGCAATGTAGTGTATACCTTTAATGTCTCATGTTTTTTATCAAGTATTTTCCCTCTGTGTTTAATATAAGTATTGTTCCATGTAGAATTTCATAACAATTCGTGAAAAACTGTCGGAACAGTCCGACGTGCAAACTTCAGGATGCCAGGTCGGACTGACGAATAAGCCTAACCCTGTTTGTCCTCTCATCATTGTTTGTATGGTGTTTTACATCATTTTCAACACATAAGGTTATAGATGACGGTTGATTTTTTTTGTGGTGGAGGCAGACCACCCACTATTACTGGGTTAAGAACCAGTATTATAAACCTCCCGCCATCTGTAAGAATTCGACACTTCCTCACTTACAAGTCGAGCTCCCAGTGGGATTCGAATCCGCAGTGGTGAAGTGTGTACCCCTGGTCCCCCATTACAACCCCATCCATCCATACACACACACACATACACCCCACCCATGATCCACTCCTATAATCGATCGTTATCACTAATTCTACCTAGTATGTAGTACATACCATAATCACTAACACTAGTCATTACCATAGTACATACAATAAATCACTAACACCAGTCATTACCATAGTACATACAAAAAAATCACTAACACTACTCATTACCATAGTACATACAATAAATCACTAACACTACTCATTACCATAGTACATACAAATAAATCACTAACACTACTCATTACCATAGTACATACAAATAAATCACTAACACTACTCATTACCAAAGTACATACAATAAATCACTAACACTACTCATTACCATAGTACATACAAATAAATCACTAACACTACTCATTACAATAGTACATACAATAAATCACTAACACTACTCATTACCATAGTACATACAAATAAATCACTAACACTACTCATTACCATAGTACATACAATAAATCACTAACACTACTCATTACCATAGTACATACAAATAAATCACTAACACTACTCATTACCATAGTACATACAAATAAATCACTAACACTACTCATTACCAAAGAACATACAATAAATCACTAACACTACTCATTACCATAGTACATACAAATAAATCACTAACACTACTCATTACAATAGTACATACAATAAATCACTAACACTACTCATTACCATAGTACATACAAATAAATCACTAACACTACTCATTACCATAGTACATACAATAAATCACTAACACTACTCATTACCATAGTACATACAAAAAAATCACTAACACTAGTCATTACCATAGTACATACAATAAATCACTAACACTACTCATTACCATAGTACATACAATAAATCACTAACACTAGTCATTACCATAGTACATACAATAAATCACTAACACCAGTCATTACCATAGTACATACAATAAACCACTAACACCAGTCATTACCATAGTACATACAATAAACCACTAACACCAGTCATTACCATAGTACATACAATAAACCACTAACACCAGTCATTACCATAGTACATACAATAAATCACTAACACCAGTCATTACCATAGTACATACAATAAACCACTAACACCAGTCATTACCATAGTACATACAATAAACCACTAACACCAGTCATTACCATAGTACATACAATAAACCACTAACACTAGTCATTACCATAGTACATACAATAAACCACTTACACTAGTCATTACCATAGTACATACAATAAATCACTAACACCAGTCATTACCATAGTACATACAATAAACCACTAACACCAGTCATTACCATAGTACATACACTAAATCACTAACACTACTTATTACCATAGTACATACAATAAACCACTAACACTTGTCATTACCATAGTACATACAATAAACCACTAACACCAGTCATTACCATAGTACATACAATAAACCACTAACACTTGTCATTACCATAGTACATACAATAAACCACTAACACCAGTCATTACCATAGTACATACAATAAATCACTAACACTACTCATTAGCATAGTACATACAATAAATCACTAATGCTACTCATTACCATAGTACATACAATAAATTACTAACACCAGTCATTACCATAGTACATACAATAAACCACTAACACTAGTCATTACCATAGTACATATAATAAATTACTAACACCAGTCATTACCATAGTACATACAATAAATTACTATCACCAGTCATTACCATAGTACATACATTAAATCACTAACACCAGTCATTACCATAGTACATATAATAAATCACTAACACTACTTATTACCATAGTACATACAATAAACCACTAACACTAGTCATTACCATAGTACATACAATAAACCACTAGCACTAGTCATTACCATAGTACATATAATAAATTACTAACACCAGTCATTACCATAGTACATACAATAAATTACTATCACCAGTCATTACCATAGTACATACATTAAATCACTAACACCAGTCATTACCATAGTACATATAATAAATCACTAACACTACTTATTACCATAGTACATACAATAAATCACTAACACTACTCATTACCATAGTACATACAATAAATCACTAACACTAATCATTACCATAGTACATATAATAAACCACTAACACCAGTCATTATTACCATAGTACATACAATAAACCACTAACACTACTCATTACCATAGTACATACAATAAATCACTAACACTACTCATTACCATAGTACATACAATAAACCACTAGCACTAGTCATTACCATAGTACATATAATAAATTACTATCACCAGTCATTACCATAGTACATACATTAAATCACTAACACCAGTCATTACCATAGTACATATAATAAATCACTAACACTACTTATTACCATAGTACATACAATAAACCACTAACACTAGTCATTACCATAGTACATACAATAAACCACTAGCACTAGTCATTACCATAGTACATATAATAAATTACTAACACCAGTCATTACCATAGTACATACAATAAATTACTATCACCAGTCATTACCATAGTACATACATTAAATCACTAACACCAGTCATTACCATAGTACATATAATAAATCACTAACACTACTTATTACCACAGTACATACAATAAATCACTAACACTACTCATTACCATAGTACATACAATAAATCACTAACACTAATCATTACCATAGTACATATAATAAACCACTAACACCAGTCATTATTACCATAGTACATACAATAAACCACTAACACTACTCATTACCATAGTACATACAATAAATCACTAACACTACTCATTACCATAGTACATATAATAAACCACTAACACCAGTCATTATTACCATAGTACATACAATAAACCACTAACACTACTCATTACCATAGTACATACAATAAACCACTAACACTACTCATTACCATAGTACATACAATAAACCACTAACACCAGTCATTACCATAGTACATATAATAAATCACTAACACTACTTATTACCATAGTATATACAATAAATCACTAACACTACCCATTACCATAGTACATACAATAAACCACTAACACCAGTCATTACCATAGTACATACAATAAACCACTAACACCAGTCATTACCATAGTACATACAATAAACCACTAACACCAGTCATTACCATAGTACATATAATAAATCACTAACACTACTTATTACCATAGTACATACAATAAACCACTAACACTAGTCATTACCACAGTGCATACAATAAACCACTAACACCAGTCATTATTACCATAGTACATACAATAAACCACTAACACTACTCATTACCATAGTACATACAATAAATCACTAACACTAGTCATTAGTTTACCATAATTTATCAAGGATATATCTTACCATCAGTGTTTCTCATCTGCAAGTCAAATAAGGTAAATGATAATCAACTGGTTATGATAATAACTTACGATGTGAAGCAAATGAGACAGCCGGACAGGACTCAGACACCACTGGTGGAACACAATACTATAAATGACACCCAGGACATAATAGGTCTGTCAAAAGTAAAAAATAATTAAGGTAACAATTGGACTGAACATCAGATAAAGAAGAAATGTGGGAGAGCTTGAAAAATGGTTCTGACAAGACATTATAAATGGCCTAAACATAGATGTATTCAGTGGCGTAGCTTGGCTGAATATGATGTGTAGGCCGACTTCTAGGAGGTTCCGGGGGCAGGCCCCCCGTAAAAAAAATCTGCTAGACTGTCAGAGGTGCGTTTTGGCGCATATTTCGTACCGGTGACTATGTCTATAAGAGCATCAATATCCTTACTTTTTACCGTAAATTATATATCTATATCTGAAGTGGTACAAATAATTATAACAGCAAAGCATACTAATGCTTTTTTCTACAGAATAATTGCAAACACATTCTTTATTCTGTACTATATTTGATTACTTCTTAACAATTTAATTCTTCTATATAGCATCACCTAAAGTCCGTATCAAAAATCGTCCAAGGTCCATTCACGTTGTAACTGAGTTTATTTGTATGTAATTTTTTCAGGTACAATTACAATAGTAACCTTGACCTTATGAATCCACAAGAAATACTTCTTTTTTATTTCATCCCACTTAATCTACACCAGCAGGCAAAAAAAAAAAAAATCTGATATTCCACAGGAGTCATATTATTGCTGAATATTTTTTTGATGTTACTTTTAAATACTTCATTATTATAAACTGGTTACATGATAATTTAGGTCAGCTCACTTTTTCATGTATTAAACTTAGATAATGGGATTATTGGAATATGGGTAACTTTAGCTAATGGGGTTATTGGGATTGGTTACTTCAGTACATTTGATATTTGGCAAGGGCATTATAGCTCTGCCTAAAATCAATGTCTACAATTATTTTTTTAAAGGAAGCCAAATCCTGCATTCTGATGGTATTTTAAGCAAAAACCAATATGTTTTTAATCTGCGATTTGAAGCTTTTTTATTTTCACAAAAAAACATGAAAACAGAACAAACTAACTAATATTAATATGAATACATATTTTCTCAAAATATTTCGAAATTTTGCGCAATCATGGCAAATGAAATAAATAACACTAATGCGTAGATCTATAACAATGAATGAATGGTGTTTTACGGCACGTCGACACATAAATAGGTCATATTGTGCACAAAAATTTATAGAAAATAATGAAATGAAGTATTAATTAAAAATTAATGTAAATATATAAAGATAAAACTACTAAAAAAATAAGGGATGATAAGGTGTATAAACTATTTATGTAAATCAACAAATGCCCGTGACGGGCAGATCTATAACAAACAAAGTCTATGTTTCTACATTTGGTGGAGGCAAACACATTTATTACACACTCTGTGTCAATTTGCATGTCCTTGTGAATTGAATGTGAAAGAGCCACAGAGAAGAGAAGCCTGTCTCTGCTCACTGTCGACCGCATATAGTTATTTATGAGTTTCATGGCACTCAATGATCTTTCACAAGACGTTGATTTGGTGGCACTGTCAGTGTGCTGTTTATACATGGATACAAGTCCTTATTAGTTTGTTGTAACGTTTCTTGTATCCACAAACATGTATGGATAACCGGCAATCAAGTATATATGGTTAAGTACAACGAACCATGATATCATAAATACCATAGTGACTCTCCCGTATTAGCTTGCAGAATTCTTCAACCCATTTCATTCGGGATACCGATCCATCAGTAACTTCCCTTTCTATTCGGGATATTGATTCATCAGTGTGGACACATGTGCTCCATAGAAACGTGTGAAAAACGTCATTCGAATATGTGCCCGGCAATAACAAATTCAATTACAAATGCGCACTGATTTCTGTTTACTTCCGCATTTTTCAAAGTAGAAAATTCTTTCAAAAAAGTGATTTTGAGCTTGTTTTTTGTGATTTTTTCGGGGAATTTTTCAAAATGGCGAACACTGACGATGTATCGAGTGAAGGTAGTGACACTGATGTCTGAAATACCTCCGATTTTAGTTCTGAAGACTTCGAAAATGTAAGTTTTGACGACAAGAACGTACTGAATGTACGGGGAAGACCTGCTGTTGGTCGGCAACCGGGAGTCCGCGACTTCAGTTTCTTTTCGCCTCAGATTCGAACAAGGACTCACATTTCGAGGGGTTTCATGCTGACTGGATTACGGACAACTTTACTCCAAGAAATCCTGACCCATTTACTGGAGTTGAGGGTGCTACAGTACAGCATCCACAGGAATACCAACACCATAATTTTTTTGATTTTATTTGGGGTGATGAGCTGTGAAAACACATGGTTACAGAAACCAACCGGTATGCAGACCAGGAACGAACACGGAATCCGCTCCTCCCTTTGCCCCAAAATAGTTGTAACTTCTGAACTACTCAATGGATTTTGATGACTTTTGGTATATGATGAAGTGCTTAACATTCTCTGCAATATATACACTGCATTATTAGAGAAAAAATGGATATTTACCACAGAAAACATACCTTGAAGTCCAGGTATGACTTTTTTATGTCCCGATTCGCACGCTTCCCCAAAGTTTATAATTAAAAAGAAACTTTTTTTACATGATTTCTGTCTTTTTGTTTATATCAATGTGTAGGTATTTCAAATATCTACACAACGATATATAGTTTTGTTTATGTCAATACGTACTTGGTAAATTACTAAAATGTAACTTTACCGATTTGAATTTGTTGCTGTAGCATAATTCTGAAAATGTTCAGATATTCAGGACTTATTATCTGATAGGGTTCAAGAATGAAATGGGTTAAGAGCAGGATTTCAATTTCACTGCTTTTTCCACAAATTCACATTTAGAGTGGTCTTTTGTTGCACTCTCACAAAGCTCTTGAAAGGACAATAGAGATTTATTTTAATGAATTTTGCTAGCATTTTTAAGATGTTCCTGTAGAGCTCTATATAAAAATATGACCATAAGGCATTATATTACTCAACTGTCATAGTTTCAGAGAAGAATATTTATACAACTCTAGGTAACACTGTGACCGCTGAGGTCACAGCATGAATGGGGCAAAACTGATCTCAGAGTCTCCATTAGAACAAACTTGATAGAGGACCATATGCTAATGCAACATGCAAAGTATTATAACTATGCCTTGTGGTTTCATAGTAGAATTCTCTCGTGTTCCCAATAGAAGTCTATGGAAAACGTGAACTCATATTATACAAACCCTGGCGCCCCCACCCACCTCCAATGCCCCCATTTTTTACCACTTCCATTTGAACAAGCATGATAGTTTATTATCTAGCCATCACTTGTAAGCAAAATCTGTCAAAAACAGTGTTTGCAGTTTTTGAGATTTTGTTTTATTGTTACCGGTATCTTCTATTTTTAGTGACATCTTAGAACTCATGTTGACCTAATTTTAACAAACTTGAATGACGCTAATCGAAGGATTATTCAAGGTCAAAATTAGCCAGGCTGTTGGTGAGAAGATTTTAAAGCAAATGTTAAGGAAAGAAGGCGTTTAAAAGGTAATCCCAATAGCTCACATTTGAGCACTGCTTAATTAAACAAGAGGCCCAAGAGGGCCTGTGGATGCTCTACTGGCTAACATGGCTCTTATAACATCAATGAAGCGAGTGACTGCCATTTACGTTTTTTTTGAAAGTTTCGGGCAAAAAAACAGCTTTTTGACTAAATTAAGGGCCATAACTAAAGAATCTGGTAAAGTTTGGTAAAGATCAGATGAAAAATGAAGGCCATACCGTATTAACGAGGCAAAATATAGCATTTATTTTTAACTAAATCAAGTGCCATAACTCCTCTGTTACTGGTCCGACTGGTCCAACATAGAGCTAAAAAAAAAAAAAAAATGAAAAAAAAAGAATAATTAAAAAAAAAGAAAAAGAATAATTAAAAAAAAAAAAAAAAAAACATAATTAAAAAAAAAAAAAAAAAAAAAAAAAAAAAAAAAATTATAATAATTAAAATAAAATTAATAATAATATAAAAAAGACAGTTGTAAAATCTGGTAAAGTTTGGCAAAGATCAGATGCAAAATGAAGGCCCTATCGTATGACGAGGCATATTATAGCATTTTTAACAAAATCAAAGGCCATAACTCCGCTGTTACTGGTCCGATCTGGTTGGTTTTAGAACTTGACCAAGCTTTCATAGACATTAACAATTCCATGAAGTTTGGTAAAGATCGGATGAAAAATGAAGGCGCTATCATCTTAACGAGGCAAAATATATCATTTTGAAGTAAATCAAGGGCCATAACTCCGATGTTACTGGTCCGATATGGCTGGTTTTCGAACTTGTCTGAGCTTTCATTGATATTAACAGTCTGATAAAGTTTGGTAAAGATCGGATGAACAATGAAGCCCCTATAGTCTTAACGAGGCAAAATATAGCATTTTAACTAAATCAAGGGCCATAACTCTGCTGTTACTATTCCGATATGGCTGATTTTTAAATTTGTCCAAGCTTTCATTGATATTAACAATCTGATCAAGTTTGGTAAAGATCGGATGAACAATGAAGCCCCTATCGTCTTAACGAGGCAAAATATAGCATTTTTAACTAAATCAAGGGCTATAACTTCGCTGTTACTGGTCCGATATGGCTGGTTTTCAAACTTGTTCGAGCTTTCAACGACATTAACAATCTGATAAAGATTGGTAAAGATCGGATGAACTATGAAGCTCCTATCGTCTTAACGATGCAAAATATAGCATTTTTAACTAAATCAAGGGCTACAACTCCGCTGATACTGGTCCGATCTGGCTGGTTTTCGAACTTGTCCGAGCTTTCATTGATATTAACAATGTGGTAAAGTTTGGTAAAGATAGGAAGAAAAATGAAGGCCCTATCGTCTTAACGAGGCAAAATTTAGCAATATAGCATTATTAACTAAATCAAGGGCCATAACTCCGCTGTTACTTGTCCGATCTGGCTGGTTTTCGAACTCATCCGAGCTTTCATTGATATTAACAACCTGTAAAAGTTTGGTAAAGATCGGATGAAAAATGAAGGCCCTATCGTCTTAACGAGACAAAAGTTAACAACGGACGGACGGACGACGGACGGACGACGGACGGACGACGGACGACGGACAACTCGGCATCCCATAAGCTCTGCTGGCCTTCGGCCAGTAGAGCTAAAAATAATGCCCCTTTTGTTGGCCTCATAATTATTATGATTAACAAGGAAGGTAAATCAGAAAATACTTTCAATATTATCTTGTTACTGATTTTTATTTGTTTTATTTACATTTTCAAACTTTTTTCCGACATGAGAAACATAATATTAAGATTAATAACAGTTTTATATTAAAAATTGGGTTACCCCTTTTAGGGCCTCATTTCCCCCAGGAGATTTGGGTCGTCTGGCATGTCTCCTGCTTTTTATTTAAAGGTCATACCCAAAGGTTCAAACATGCAAAGCTTCATTCTTTCTTCCGGAAGTCCACAATTATTTCTATATGTACACCACACTGTGAATAAAAGAGGTAATTTGTATTGATGATGATAATGCTTTAAGGTTTATGTCTTTGCCAGTGTGGTAGTAAAAACTCCTGTAAACAAATCCATTAGCAGTAAAGACGAAAAAATTGGTTTTTTTCAGGAACTTTTGGATTTTTTAAGAATATAAGGTTTCTTAAAACAGGTAGGGGCGCTTCTATGAGGGAAGGCGCTACTAATAGGGGAAATACGGTGTAAAATTATAAATGGCAATAACTCTAATTGAAATGAAGACAGAGTTATGGTTCTTACGCTCTGCACTTCCTCTCATTGCTCTCTATCATTGTGTGAAATCTCATTGCAGTCTCTCCAGTAGGTTTTGAGTTATACAGCGGACACATAATGAAGTGTGGAAGAACGGCGGCGGGGGATAATTACAAAGGGCAATAACTCTAATTTGCATGAAGATAGAGTTATGTTCCTGCTGTTTATGCTGCAATTCCTGTAATTTCCCTCTATCATTATCAGTCATGTGAAGTTTCATTCCATTTTGTTTACGAGAAAGTGGTGTATAGGCCTTAAAATTATACTATCGCACATAATAATCATAACTTCCATGCTGTGACTCTTATCCATGCCTGAGCTCCACAAGAAATAGTCTTGTGTTATTATCAACATCTGTAACCTGCAATATCAGAGCTCTGAGATTTGAAAAAAATCATTTGTTGTTATTACTGTTGTTGTGAAGTCCAATTATGTTTTAAAGGCTCAACCGCCACCCCCTCCCCCCACTGCCCTCTCACCACACCCTCTCCGTACTGCTTGTATCTCAAGTCCTGCATGTGTGACCTGGTTTATGGTTTATAATTCAACTTGCATTTAGGGTTAACCCCCATATCAAACTAGTTTAATCTGTCTCAATATGTTAAACAGTCTACCAAGTTGATAATGACAAGTTCAAAATGAGTAATTAGAGCATAGTACACTTGTAAAGCTGTATAACCAATATATTAATTGCAGGTGTGGCTTCAGGGCATCGCCAACCCAGCGCTGTCATCCAACCCCGCCCTAAATTTTAAAAATGTATGTGTGTTTTTGCTTGTCAATGTTTTATTCTCCAGAAGTAGTGACCCACACCCACCCCCATCATCCCACAATCTGAAATCCTGGATCCGGTCCTGAATATCATGATGCTTTGTTATTCATGCAATTTCTCAAGGCAAGAACATGTATTACAGCTAGAGGGTGTCCCATGACATCAAAGTGTCACCTGAGACTATAAAGTCCAGATAGCAGTTCAGTGAGTCAAGTAAGCCTTCCACACAGATAAGATATAGTCTACACTGATAAGGTGAACAGTGGCGTGACATTATCAACATGGCCTTACTGACTTTACATCCCATTAGACACAAATCCCACTTGACACATGCAAGGCAATATTAGCAGAGTAACCTCAGAAGGAAACAAGAGGAGGTTTATAAAAAAGCATCAGTTCACCAAATGCAACACTCAATACATTTGATTTGGTCCAATGTCATAGCTATGAAATTATGTTTCTTACAAACATTCAAACTTTCAAACTTATTGAAGTGTGCATACAATGGACAAAAATGCTACAACACTAAATGAAAATAAAATATCTACCATACCCCATCTCTCCCCACCCCACACCCCCACCTCACACCCCCACCCCGCCCCCAACTCCACTTTTGAAAGAAAAAATTCAAAATTCAATATTTTTTTATATTTTATAACCCAAAATCAAAAAAAAAAAAAAATCCAAATTGAATAACTTTTCAATCTTTTGTATAAATTTTTTTTTTTGTAAGAGTGCCCTCTTGGCATTTTCCATAATGCCCGGGCATTACTATATGGGCCCAGGCATTACTATATGGGCATGGGCATTACTATATTGGGCCTGGGCATTACTATATGGGGCCTGGGCATTACTATATGGGGCCCGGGCATTACTAGATGGGGCCCAGACATCACTATATGGGGCCCGGGCATTACTATATGGGGCCTGGGCATTACTATATGGGGCCCGGGCATTACTATATGGGGAAATATGCTACTGGATTATTATTACATAATACTGTAAAACATTTTTTTTATCATTTGTGTATCACTGATTTTCAGATATCAGCTGATCTGGGTTTACAATGGACGCAAAAGGCTATTATAGTCGCGCTTAGCGGGTTAAGGGTTAATATCCATTCCATCCGGTCTGTAATGCAAATCCGGTCTGGTTCTTTCATATAGTTTGGCCAGTCAACTTAGCTGGTCTATAACATATCTCATGAATGCTCTGTTAGTGGACAATAATTATGCACAGCTAACAATAAGAAATGTAGATCTAGAAAATGCCTCACCATCTTTCTTCGAAAGACAGAAATTAACGAAACTGCTAGAACAGAGTGTGTTCTATAAATAGAAGCAGTCGCTCAGATACCCAGATAATAAAATACCGATATATGAGCAGATACCCATGAAAGATTGTTATATACCATCACACATGCCACCACCAGGTTTGCATCTCTAGGCCTTATCCACTGAGTTGTAAGCATTTTACTAAGAGACTCAAAATGACTACTGAAGCAAATAATATGGTGATCGGCAATATTTTGTAGAGAATGATCAGGATGATGCAATGAATAATGTATGTACATAAATGACTGACATTCATGATATTTTATACAACTGTCAGTTTACGTTGCTAGTTCTTTAAGTACATATTAAGTTAATTTAAAAAGATGCAAATTTCAGACAAGACAGGCACATGCAGTCGATTATTTATTATGACATTCTTCAACTGATAAATTATTCATTAAAAGAAAATCACAAAAACGAAATATTATTCATGCTCCCAGACATACACAAATAATAGAATAAAAACCTAAACCAAATAGGCTCGCTAATTTTTCCATATATCATAAAAAAATTTATCAAAAAGGGTTGATAACTCTTTCATATTTCATCTTCAAAACGGCAATAACTCTTTCAATTATCATCTCAAACAGCGTCAGAAACTCTGTCATGTATCCTCTCAAACAGGATCAGTAACTCTGTTATGTATCATCTCAAACAGAGTCAATAACTCTGTTACATATTATCTAAAACAGTCATTCCAGATTAATCAAGCAATAAGGCCTACTATAATAAAGTGCATCCCAGTATCTAGAGAATAGTCTGTTATTGCCATTCCCTCTCTTACTCTTATTACCCATCATCCACCATCCATGATAACCCATCTCCCCATCCCGACTCCCCTCCTCCCTGACAATTTCCAAAGCATTTCAATAACAAAATGTCTGCTTGAACATTTCTTCAGGGAAAAGCATCCCCAACTCCACCCCACTCACTCCCATTGGGTTTTGGGAAACAACAGTCATTACTTTAAAGGATCCAGGGAGAATTTGAGACCCCAACCCCTGGGAGAGCCTCATTAGGCGGTAAAACACTCTAGGTAGCAGTCAATATTAATGTTTTGATTTTACTAATGAATAGACAGGGGCGATGGGTGGCATACTCTTTTTTTTTTAACCTGGGAGTAACTTGAAAAAGAAAACGAAAAAAATACAAATCTTAAAAAGTTTAAAAATGCAATAAAAATCAGCGATTGCATGATGGGGTGGGTGGAAGGGTAGGCGTGGAGTTACCAATTTTTTATAGCATAAGGTGTTTATATTCCTGACAAATATCGCTTGTTCGAGCACCATTCTGAAAACGAAAAAATATATCGGGGGAAGGACACGCAAACCCGCTTGTGGAAGAGGTTCACCTTCTCACAAACCGTCCCACACTCTGCGCTTCACAAACTCTCCCACACACTGCGCTTCACAAACCCTCCCACACTCTGCACTTCACAAACCCTCCCACACTCTGCGCTTCACAAACCCTTCCACACTCTGCGCTTCACAAACCCTCCCACACTCTGTGCTTCACAAACACTCCCACACTCTGCACTTCACAAACCCTTCCACACTCTGCGCTTCACAAACCCTCCCACACTCTGCGCTTCACACGTCGTATAGAAGTATGTTGAAAACAGGCCATGCTACGCCCCTGATAGTGAAAGAGGTTCACCTTCTCACAAAATCTCCCACACTTTGCGCTTCACAACCCTCCCACACTCTGCACTTCACAAACCCTCCCACACTCTGAGCTTCACAAACCCTTCCACACTGTGCGCTTCACAAACCCTCCCACACTCTGCACTTCACAAACCCTCCCACACTCTGCGCTTCACAAACCCTTCCACACTCTGCGCTTCCCAAACCCTCCCACACTCTGCGCTTCACACGTCGTATAGAAGTATGTTGAAAACAGGCCATGCTACGCCCCTGACTATAATTCATCATCCTCCTTCATGTTTGATGGGAAAGAAATCGGTTTCATTCTACTGACTCCATTGTTTACATGAAGTTTAAAGGCTAATCACCTGCATGTATATCAGTTATCACTTACACAGCACTTCTATAACCCTTCAACTGCTCTTCATATATGTCATTCAAGATAAATAACATGCTGAAGAAGTCAAAGACCTAGTGGCCTTGAACTCAACAACCATTCTTGAGAATATTCTTAGACTTTAGACCAAGTATGTGCAATCACAAATATTTCTGTAAGTGTAAAGTATAAACATAGCAACTTCATAGGATTGCTTATCTTTAAATATTGAGGAATATATGTGAACAAAATTTGAGTACTTGAGCTCGTCTAAAAATAGTTTGAAAATTTGGTTGGGTCTGGGGCGTAGGTGAGGGGAGGGTCTGAGAAGCTGTGAAAATTCTTCTTTTTTTTTTTTTGGTTGTCAATGATTACTGTTTCTTAAAAGTTGCACAAACATTACTGTGTTGCTTTTTTAAATTGCAGACTCCATCCCCCTTACCCCAACCCAACCACCTCACCAAACCAACATGGCCCCTGTGTTTTTTTAATACAATAACCCTTGTATACTCTCTGAACTATTTTTGTGATGGATGGGGAAACTGAAAATTGTTACTTTTTCTTACCTCAAATCTACCTGCAAATGCCACTAGAGGAGGGAATATATTTATTAAATAATAATTAAATAATAAACTGCAATGTACCACATCTTTCAAGAGGATACCTAGGGTAAAAATAAATGTTACAATTCATGATAAAAATGTCACATCAATCAAACTATGGTGTTCAGAACTAACTTTACTACATGTTTTTTAACTACAACTAACCGATGTTTGTAACTTAGAATAGCACATGTGCAAAATGTATTTCCTTGAAAAAAAGGGTCATTTTAAGGCTTATACTTTATTTTGAGGTTCTTTAGAATAGAAAAAATATCATTATTTGTAAATTTTACAATCGGGACCCTAGACCCCACCCCCATCCCCACAGCAATGTCAGATGTACCCCCAGTAAAGATGCCCTAGACTCCCAGGCAATGTCAGATGTACCCCCTGTAAAGATGCCCTAAACCCCAAGGCAATGTCAGATGAACCCCCTTTAAAGATGCCCTAGACCCCCAGGCAATGTCAGATGTACCCCCTGTAAAGATGCCCTAGACCCCCAGGCAATGTCAGATGTACCCCCTGTTAAGATGCCCTAAACCCCCAGGCAATGTCAGATGTACACCCTTTAAAGATGCCCTAGACCCCCAGACAATGTCAGATGTACCCCCTGTAAAGATGCCCTAAACCCCCAGGCAATGTCAGATGTATCCCCTTTAAAGATGCCCTTAACCCCCAGGCAATGTCAGATGAACCCCCTTTAAAGATGCCCTAGACCCCCAGGCAATGTCAGATGTATCCCCTGTAAAGATGCCCTAGACCACCAGGCAATGTCAGATGTACCCCCTTTAAAGATGCCCTAAACCCCCAGGCAATGTCAGATGTACCCCCTTTAAAGATGCCCTAAACCCCCAGGCAATGTCAGATGTACCCCTTTTAAAGATGCCCTAGAACCCCAGGCAATGTCAGATGTACCCCCTGTAAAGATGCCCTAAACCCCCAGGCAATGTCAGATGACCCCCTTTAAAGATGCCCTAGACCCCCAGGCAATGTCAGATTTAACCCCTGTAAAGATGCCCTAGACCCCCAGGCAATGTCAGATGCACCCCCTGTTAAGATGCCCTAAACCCCCAGGCAATGTCAGATGTACACCCTTTAAAGATGCCCTAGACCCCCAGGCAATGTCAGATGTACCCCCTGTAAAGATGCCCTAAACCCCCAGGCAAAGTCAGATGTATCCCCTTTAAAGATGCCCTAGACCCCCAGGCAAAGTCAGATGAACCCCCTTTAAAGATGCCCTAGACCCCCAGGCAATGTCAGATGTATCCCCTGTAAAGATACCCTAAACCCCCAGGCAATGTCAGATGTACCCCCTTTAAAGATGCCCTAAACCCCCAGGCAAAGTCAGATGTACCCCCTTTAAAGATACCCTAGACCCCCAGGCAAAGTCAGATGTATCCCCATTAAAGATGCCCTAAACCCCCAGGCAAAGTCAGATGTACCCCCCTTTAAAGATGCCCTAGACCCCAAGGCAATGTAAGATGTACCCCCTTTAAACATGCCCTAGACCCCAGGCAATGTCAGATGTATCCCCTTTAAAGATGCCCTAGACCCCCAGGCAAAGTCAGATGTACCCACTTTAAAGATGCCCTAGACCCCAAGGCAATGCAAGATGAACCCCCTTTAAACATGCCCTAGACCCCCAGGCAATGTCAGATGTATCCCCTTTAAAGATACCCTAGACCCCCAGGCAAAGTCAGATGTACCCACTTTAAAGATGCCTTAGACCCCTAGGCAATGTCAGATGTATCCCCATTAAAGATGCTCTAAACAGTCCTGTGATTCTAGCTGATAATAATGTTCCTACCGTGTTAATCCTCAGCCTCAGCTTCTGCCTCATCTTCAGCGCCTTCGATGGACTCGTCACATCATCCGGTATTTCCATTGTCACCTGCTCCATTCCGATGTAACAGGTTAGTAATCCAAGAACACTTAATCTAGATTAATTTAATCCAGGAAATTCACTGTCAACAAAATATATGTAAATGTAAACTATGATAATCTACGTCAATATAAACTGTGTTAATCCAGGTAAATGTGCATTATATTAATCCAGGTAAATGTAAACCATTAATCCAGGTAAATGTAAACTGTTAATCCAGGTATATCTAAACCGTTAATCCAGGTAAATGTAAACCATTAATCCAGGTAAATGTACACTATGTTAATCCAGGTAAATGTCAACCGTTAATACAGGTAAATACACACTATGATAATCCAGGTAAATGTAAATTGTTAATCCAGGTAAATACACACTATGTTAATCCAGGTAAATGTAAATTGTTTAATCCAGGTAAATATATACTATAATAATGTTAATCCAGTTCAATGTAAAACCAGATAACTTTAATGAGCTATTTGAATCCGATTTAACTAAATCCAGGCAAACATGTTCAAGGTAAATTCTGGATAAGTAATGTAATATTGGTACAAGTCATTCAGTAAATTAAAATGTATGTATATAGCTTTAAATTCCTCATGCAATCAGTAGTTTAATCCAAATCACTACAGTACTGTAACAGACATACAGGTCCTAAATTTTCATTTACGCCAAGTAATTCCAGGTAAATTCCAAAACTGATACGATCTAGGCTAATCCAGGCTATTTTAATCTTGAATGAATTACAAATTTCAAATAAATTAAATTAAATTTCCAAGACCATGTACAGATACATTTAATCCAGCTTTCCAAATTTTAAGTCATTTGTTCAATTAACACTTTAATTAAAAGCCTATAAAGCCAAATATCAACTGATATTATATCAGGCACACATCTCCAAATGTACTTTCTTTGCAGCTTCCACAGCAAACCACAATCTCACAAACTCTATCTAGATTCAAAAGACATACACATTAATGTAATATTTATGTCTAGTTCAACACTAAAACCAGCGGAGTTCATCACATACGATAGTCAGCACCTTAAGGCAGTTAAACCTTCAAGTACATACATACATACTTTGTTTACTGAAGAACTGGTTAACATTTAGATAACAAATTGGATCAAAATCTGTAACAGCTGGTAAAACAATGAATGAGCTGGAAAACAAAATAAATAATAAGAGAACAAAATTTGGTTTAACTATAACTGTAAGCCAAAGGCTAATACCCCTGCTCAAGACTTTTACTATATGGAGAAAGTCTTTGCCAAAGACAAATTTGGTGCAAAATGTCATAAGTTAGGCATAAGGTAGAAAACAATCGTCATAAATATTTAATAATTTATTAACCATAGTGTATAACAAACTGGTTATTGATGGATGTTCTATTCAGTTAGTTAGATAATTAGAGCCAAGATCTAGTCAATTAGAGCCAAGATCGAGTCTATTAGAGCCAATATCTAGTCAATTAGAGCCAATATCTAGTCAATTAGAGCCAATATCTAGTCAATTAGAGCCAATATCTAGTCAATTAGAGAACATTTAATTTAGTTATTTAAGGGCAACATTTGGTTAATTAGAGCATATATTAAGTTAATTAGTGGGCAACACTTCAGTTAATTTAATTACAGCAGGCATTTAGTTATTTAGAGCACACATTTAGTTCATAAGAGAACATATATTTAGCTAATTAATTAGATCACAAATTAATTAAATTACAACTCACCTGTAGTACAAAAGTGTCCTACTTCTGATTAAACACAAGAAGTATTTCTTTATCAGTAATTCAACTCCGACTATTGTTAACTAGTGTAACTTCTGTTCAACTCCGACTATTGTTAACTAGTGTAACTTCTGTTCAACTCCGACTATTGTTAACTAGTGTAACTTCTGTTCAACTCCGACTATTGTTAACTAGTGTAACTTCTGTTCAACTCCGACTATTGTTAACTAGTGTAACTTCTGTTCAACTCCGACTATTGTTAACTAGTGTAACTTCTGTTCAACTCCGACTATTGTTAACTAGTGTAACTTCTGTTCAACTCCGACTATTGTTAACTAGTGTAACTTCTGTTCAACTCCGACTATTGTTAACAAGTGTAACTTCTGTTCAACTCCGACTATTGTTAACTAGTGTAACTTCTGTTACTATTGTTAACTAGTGTAACTTCTGTTACTATTGTTAACTAGTGTAACTTCTGTTCAACTCCGACTATTGTTAACTAGTGTAACTTCTGTTCAACTCCGACTATTGTTAACTAGTGTAACTTCTGTTCAGTTGAATTTCCCTTACAATTACAAAAGTGCAGTGAATGCATTAGTTAAGCAAAGTTTGATATTTCAAAACAAAAGGCAGATAATTAACTCCAAGTGAAAACAAACATATCATTATATTATCAATGTTGGATATAGGTATAATACAGGTATAATACAGGTATTATATTGACCAGCAAGGAAAATGTTTATTGATAATAATCAGGGGCGTAGCTGCCCTGAAATGCGCATATGGGGTCCGGGTGCTGCGAGGCTCTCCCTGCGTTTTTTTATTTAAACTTTGCTATGTAATAGTGCGTTTTGGCGTATATCTGACAAAACACTTGTGTGGTATTTGAAGAAATATTTGTTGAGAAATTTTAGAATCAACATTTGACAAAGTTGAATTACCTGCACTGTAAAATAAAATAAGAAACAAATGTTGACTCTTAACCCCGCACCCCATCCGGCTTCAGCTTTTATTGCATATTTGGACTTTTCATTGTTTTCAAATTGATGTATAGGCCCAGGCCTACAGGGCCTAATAGTAGCTACACTGATGATAATTTATGCAAACAGATGTCACCGTAAAGCCATGTTTAAAAGTTCTGTTATGGTGGTGGAGTTCGTGTGTTTTTGCATGCATGCTTGCTGTAACGAGCATGTGTGCGTGCATATGAGTGCGCCACGCACATGCATGCCTGTCTTTGGGGAAGGAGGAGGGCAAAGCATACTTTGATGCCTTTCACCTTGAGGTTGAGAGTGTGGGGAGGGGGCAGCTGGGCTGTGGCAGCCCCGACCCTACAACTATGCCTATGGTGCAAGTTTGAATTCCATTTCTTTAAATGAACCAAGTAAACATTTTTACCAGTTCAGAAAAAGTTGATCTTGAAAATAAAAATTAAGGACTTTCTTTTGTTGAACCCTTTGTTGATACACTTAACTCAAGTGCCTGTCAAGTCACAGTGAATACTGTTGAAATGTTGATTTAAATATTATTACTAAAATGTCAGGCTAAAAGCATTAGGTACTTACTTAATACAGTGTTTTAAAAAACACAATTAACCCTAATAGTCATTATAAATAATAATATATAATTACTGGTGTGATTATAGTTTAATGTACTGTAGGCGACTCTGCTCAGTGTATGTGCTCTGGTTTATTTTATTATTGTTTGTTTGTTACTTACCAATCACTGCAATCATTGTACTAAATTACTTGCTCCTTTGAGGGCCCTTAATTGGTTAATAAAATCTTGTGTAATACAAAGCCTATGTCAATGTCCTGCATAAAACATTTATCATGTGCAGGTTCAGCAGGTACATTAACACAATCAAACATAATCTACTGAAGGTGTAATTAATCTAATCTGAAATGAGTTTAATTCCTTAATTCAATTCCTTGATATTTGGAATGAACTTTGAGATAAAATCAACAATGTTCATAAAAAACCCACATCAATGGTACACACTCTCAAACTACACCGGTTTTATAAAGTTACCATATGTTCCCTAATAAACAATAATACCCTAACAAATGCACACCCATTTAATATGGGCTGTTTTCAGTCAAAATGTAAAATAACTAAAAATGTGTACACACATGCCCACACTAAAATCAATCGGCAAAAAATGTTGTGAATGAGAGGTTACTCTCCTCTCAATCTTTTTCAATGGATTGTTTGGGAACTTTACGGGATGCTTACCTATGATGTCAAGATGTGCATTTGGCGTCAAAATACACCTTGTACTTATGTTTTACATATTACTAACGATATATTATACTGCACCAACAATATATTAATATTTTGAAACTGAATTGACATGAACATGTCCACATGGTAAACATTACGTGGTCCGAGTATTAACTTTCATACCATATCCAACCCCTTCTCCAAGAAGCGAAAATGAAAACAGTGTTGGTTGGAGTATGGTATGAAATGAAACCTTAAAGGGACACATGGTAATCTTGATATTTTAAAAACACACGGCGTCCCGTTAGTTTTCCTACAAAATCTGCATTCCTTCAATCATTAATATTAATTATTAGAATAGTTTGAAGCCAATTTATTTTTTATATATTACTAACTATATATTATACTGCACCAATAATATATTAAAACATTTGGTAAAATAACGAAGACAAATGAAAATTCAATTTATTTAATTATATGCAAGCAGTTTTAAAGTCAAAATGATACAGGATTAATACATCGAGGTGGTAATTGTAATACAGGATTAATACATCGAGGTGCTAATTGTAATACAGGGTTAATACATCGAGGTGCTAATTGTAATACAGGATTAATACATCGAGGTGCTAATTGTAATACAGGGTTAATACATCCAGGTGCTAATTGTAATACAGGATTAATACATCGAGGTGCTAATTGTAATACAGGGTTAATACATCGAGGTGCTAATTGTAATACAGGGTTAATACATCGAGGTGCTAATTGTAATACAGGGTTAATACATCGAGGTGCTAATTGTAATACAGGGTTAATACATCGAGGTGCTAATTGTAATACAGGGTTAATACATCGAGGTGCTAATTGTAATACAGGGTTAATACATCGAGGTGCTAATTGTAATACAGGGTTAATACATCGAGGTGCTAATTGTAATACAGGGTTAATACATCGAGGTGCTAATTGTAATACAGGATTAATACATCGAGGTGCTAATTGTAATACAGGGTTAATACATCGAGGTGCTAATTGTAATACAGGGTTAATACATCGAGGTGCTAATTGTAATACAGGGTTAATACATCGAGGTGCTAATTTTAATGCTTGATGTCAAACTCAAGATTGCCATGTGTCCCTTTCATTTCCGCTTAAAAAGTTCACATATTGTAAAATTAAAACATTTAATTGGTAATTCTAAACAGGTTACATTTATTTTCAGTAAAAAATGTATTTAAACATGTTTTATTGTTGAAATATCCGTTATGAAATACTGCCAATATAAGCTTTCCCATCGCTTAATGGAACTAAGGCAGGACCACGTAATGCATCCAGTAAAGATTCCAAACAATCGGTTGAAAACTGTGGGAGATAAACACAAATGTTTCGGGATGGACGGGCATGGCTGACGCTATAAGCCTCCTCACCATTCGGTGGTGGGGTCATAACAAACACCTCTAACTGAGTCATTCAACCTTTACCCCTACTCGTAGTTGTAAAATTCTAAACTGACTGTCAATGGACCTTCTGCCATACTCACAGGTGTAAAATTCTGTAATTGACCGTCACTGTAACACCCGGTGTAAAATTCTGTAATTGACTGTCACTGTAACACAGGTGTAAAATTCTGTAATTGACTGTCACTGTAACACAGGTGTAAAATTCTGTAACCGTACTGTAACTTTGCACTTATCAAAGCACTGAAAGTGCTGATGGACGGTGCCACTCAGAAAGTATTGATTCTGAAAAAAAAGAAGGGTTTGCATACTAAGGTGGTGAACATATGTTCAAAATATTATTGAAATTGGATGAGGTATTACCAAAGTTATGGGACCGGACAGAAGGACAGACGGACAACGACAATTCTATATCCCTCCGCCTAATCAGCAGGGGATAAAAAGTGAAGTTATTTAGGAATGTTTAAATTTTATAAGTGTCAAAGGGGAATAATTGTAAAATGAATATGTCAGAGAAAGTTGGTCATAACATACGTATACATGAGATCTCGATTCCTTTCGAAAACCGATCAGAGATTCAATCATGCATGACAGAGTTATCGCCCCTTGAGTGTCTGAAAAAATAGAATTTCTGCTAAGACGTTTTCGTCGGCGATATGGCTAAAACAAAACAAACTTCATTGAATTAGGATAAGTATAAAATAATAATAATGAATGCATGCAGTCTGTTGTAACGTTAGTCAAGAGTTTCTATGTATTGTTCTAAATACCTTAAATATAAATGCTTTTTAAACAAAATATTGATAACGGTAATAAAATATGATAAAATGCTACTGATCGAAAGTAATAATTATAACTATTCCACTGTAATATATGTATTCATTCTCTAAATGAAGTATGTTTGTTTGCACTCTGAAATATTGTGTATTGTATTCCGCCTTGTTTAGGCAATAAATATGTAAATATTGAAATGAATTGAATTGATGAAAATAAATGTATGGTTTGATAAAGAGATGTCTGTGGTACATATTTATATAATCTCTTCTACTGGCGAATTTATGAACGATCTTTGATAGTTACATTGATGTAAGTGATAAAAGGTTTCAATTTAATATTAATTGATAATTGAATTGAATGTTGTTTAACGGCTCATCAACACAGTACAGGTTATTTAGAGCCGCCCCAGAGAGAGGGGAAGGATACATAGGAATCCGGGAACCTGCCCTACTCTTATTATCGAATAGATTCCTATGGTTCTTTAACGTGCTCGGAGGATAGACCGATACACGGGACCGCCCGGTTTACGTCACCATCCGACGGACGAGGCTAAGGAAAAGTGTCTTGCCCAAGAACACACCGACGGAACTCAGTGGCACCACGGAGGATTGAACCCGGGGCCTCCGGTTACAAATCCGCCGCGCTACCGACTGCGCCACGCCAGCCCTCTCAATTTAATATCATGGTAGTCGAATTACTTACTCTTCAAATGTACGTACGTCACAGATTTTTTTTTATTATCCAATTACATCTGATATATATTTATTTCATGTATGCATGCTAATTGTTCTAATATATGATATAAATAAGTTATTAAACATTATCGTTTGTCGTTATATACATCCTTCATACACTGATAATATTACCGATAATCTCTATTACATTCGTTACTAAACTATTTATTGCTACTTTCGATATTCTCTGTACTATGCACCTGCTGTTTTTGTTATGAACGGTACGGTTCGGCTTTTACTCCCAAGCTCATGTAGATGCATGTTTACGTTATAAATAAGACATGCACATTAATTTGTACAGGATCAAATCCCTTCAAAAACAGCATATGAAGTAAACTTAAGTTGAAATCATTATTTTAATGTTTACCAACGCTTACATATTTATCAATATGTTGTCAACATATGGATATTTTGCCCATTTACAGCCTTGCAAATGGTATTACTTTTATCGCGCTGTAATCTGGTACTCTTTGGTTTCTATGAGTATTCTCACTACCTGACGGCACTGTCCAGAAATGAGTGGGAGACTCATCATTGTAAAAAGAGTATTCATATTCAGAATGTGCCAAAGTAACACTTAGTGTTAACCAAATTATTATTTCAGGTTGTCATGCATAAAGTCATTTAAATTATTGTGAAAAAACATCAACCAGATAATTGTATGTGGAACAACGGACATCTTTTTGTTCTTGAAAATTACCGAATAAATTGTCCACCCCATAATCCCAACTCTGAACAAGAAACAATCTGAGAGATCCCCACCGCAGTATTTTTTGCTATGTATAATGGCCTTGACTTTGATATTTTAGACATGGATGTTAGTGCAGTGTGTGATTTTTGTAAACTACCAATATTTCCACATAATTATAAGAATAATATGAAATTTATATGATTCTCATACATGAAAGGAGCAATATATGATGCTCTGCACTGCATCTCATTGCCCTCTATTGTGTGAAATTTCATTGCAGTCCCTCTTGTAGTTATGAGTTGTTGAATGGACAAAAATATAAGTATAAAATTACAAAGGGTAATAACTCAAATGAAGACAGAGTTATGGTTCTTATGCTCTGCACTTTCTCTTATTGCCCGCTATAATTGTGTGAAATTTCATTGCAGTAGTTTTTGAGTTATAGAGTGGACACGAAATGGGACGGACAGATGGCATTACTATATCCCACTTCCAACTGTGGCGGTGAGGGATAACAAGAGGCACAAGAGGACCTGGCTAGACTGGCTCTTATACGGAGGTGGAGGAGGGTCAAGATGGGGTCTCAGATATGGGCGGTTTTCAAACGTTTCTAAGCTTTTATGGAATTAAACATGCTAAACATGTTTGGTTATGATGAAAATTGAAGGACCTAGAGTGTTAATAAAGTAAAAATATCTCCTATCATTCAAAAGGGCCATAACAACTCAGATATGACATGTTACTAGAAAATTTCAACTTGCCATTGAATATAACATTTATATATGACACATGATACCAGGTTTCCAGTGTACATTACAAATATGGAAAATTTCACATATCTATAAGTCAGCCATAAATAATCGCATCATATACATTTTCAAAACAAACTGACATCTCATCCATAAGTACTAAGAAATCATATCACAACGCGCCATCATGTAGACGTTCATGTGAAACTGAGGACTTTCCTCTAAGATGTATCTATGAAGGGGGTCCCAAAGGGGGTGTGTGTTCACGTGATCACGTAAAATAAAAACAAGGATCACGTCTTCACGTGAAAATAGCAGAACTTTCACATTTCACGTTTAATGTTAAAACAGCAAAACAAAACCACACACAATCACACACAAACTTGAGCCGTCAGATGTATTCTGAGGCTTTCAAATTGACAACAGCATTCTGGCATCTCGGGGGAGGCTCGGGGGAGGAGGAGGGACACTAAAAAGACTGAAAAGGACTAAAAATTCACGTTTCACGTCACCATATCACGCGATCACGTTTTACAAAGACCAAAATCACGGATCACGCTGATATAATTTTCACGCAATCACGCAAAAATAATATTTGTTTCACGTGTCACGTTTTTAAAAACACCCCGATCACGTTTTCACGCAAAACCCCTTTGGGACCCTCTATGAATAGTATGGTGTTAGGATGAATCTAAGGACATGCAGAATGGTTACAGGGCAGAGCTGTCAGACTGTTACGATGCATCTACAAGTATGTAGAATGGTGGGGCAGTGCTGTCAAACTAATAGGATGCATGTACAAATATGTAGAATGGTGGGGGCAGTGCTGTCACACTGTTAGGATGCATCTACGAATATGTAGAATGGTTGGGCAGTGCTGTCACACCGTTAGGATGCATCTACAAATATGTAGAATGGTTGGGCAGTGCTGTCACACCGTTAGGATGCATCTACAAATATGTAGAATGGTGAGGGCAGTGCTGTCACAATGTTAGGATGCATCTACAAATATGTAGAACGGTGAGGGCAGTGCTGTCACATTAAAAAATCATTCAACTGGAAAACGGCAACGATATGCACAACTAGGCTTGGTACTGATCATCTCTGTAAAGTTTCGTTGAAATCCGGCAACGGGTTAAGGATAACTTAACCCCTGCAAACTGATGACCATGGTTGACCATGCTTAGCATGGTTAAGCATTGCAACCATGGTTGAACCAAGGTTGAAGCATGGTCAGCAGTGCTTTTGACCATGGTTAATTTCAAAACCATAGTTTGTAAGCATGGTCAATGTAATAACCATGGTCAACCATGCTCTCAGACCATGGTAAATATTGATGACTATGGTTGAGATTCTGACCATGGTTGTCTTTTAAAACCATGGTTTAAAAGCATGGTTTTTGGACAACCATGGTAACAACGATAATCTTAATGACCATGGTTGAGCTGGTGACCATAATTTTAAATCATCCAGGCCTCCTCAACTAACAGCTCAGCCAGGGTTCTCCCAAGCATTTTGTTCAGGCGCTGACACAGACAGCGCGCTTTTGGATTTCGAAGGGTGGTCAGCAGGAGTCTATTCCCCACCCTTCCATTTTTTCTCCATATAATTCTAAGATACACCATCTGCTCTGAGCAGTCCAGATAAGACTACAGTATGTGTTTTACATAAGGTATATTAAACGAACATTTATTTGGTACTTTTAGGGAACTGTGTTTAACACAAACATTGGCAAATACTTTTTGGGATCTGGGGAACAATGGCCATTACTTTAAGGGATCTGGGGAACAAGGACCCCGCTGGGAGGGCCTCATGATTGAACCCTGAAAAGAACCTTCATTATTTAGTTGTAAAATGAATTATGCCTTATTTTAATTAGAAGGCACTCTCAGTGCTATTGTTCAAAAATGTTTTTTGGAAATATTTTTAAAATAAAATTTCTCAGCCTCAGAGCAAGCATATTTTCAAAAGGCAATTGCCTTGCCCAACATTTAAATCCACTAAGTGTATTTTAGAACTTTTAAATGCAGTTGTGTAAGGCCTGTATATCAATTAAACATTCAGAACTAAATACTTTTTCGTTTTTTGGAATCGCGAAAACCGGTGACATATAAAAAAAGAAGCATATCGCTAACTTTTGTAACGCTTTTTTTGGGAAAGATGCACATCCATATATGTTTAATTTCATTCTTCACCAATGAAATACACTGAATACCTCAACCAGTCGCATTAATAAACGAGTTCTTCGAGTGTATTAGAATAAATCGCATTTTCTCGCAAAACAATCCAGGGCCGCTCATTGTTATGATGTTACGATTGTTTGGAAAAAAAGCATATCGCTAATTTTGTAACGCTTTTGGGGAAGATGCACATCCATATACGTTTAATTTCATACTTTATCAATGAAATACACTGAATACCTCATGTAATCGCATTAATAAACGAGTGCTTTGCGTGTATTCAAAAAGTTCGCTTTTTTACGCAAAACATTCCAGCGCCGCAGATTTCTGTGTGTCCCTTTTAAACTGATACTGAGCGAGAAATTAAAATGATTTAATGATATTGTTTGGTGTGGAAAACACATGTTTAATATTGTCTGTGATTCAGGCCAATATATCTAGAATCAGCGAGTTTTATTCAATAGAACGCCACCCGTGTGAACGGAATCATAACGGTTATAACGACGTGTGAAAATCACGTGACGTCACCGTTTAAAAAAGAACGCTGCACCGTTTCAAAAAGAACGCTGCACGCTGACATTGCATGACCGCGAAAGCAGAAAAAACAACATCCGTAAGTATTTTGGAGCCTACACTAATCATATGTCATGCATATAAACAAGTTAATATGTAGATATATAGTCTTCCACGAAACAAGAACGCATCAATTCCTTTTTAAGATTGAGGAAATCGTATGCTGAATATAACGTCATCAGTTTTCGCGAATGTACGGCGATCGTAAATTTGCAGACATTTAGCGATGGAAAACAGCCCGTTACAATTAAACAAATGCATTATTTTATGAATGAAACCAATTGGGTAAACTGTTGGGTTTACAAGCATAAAATCTAATGGATTTTGGAACTGCGACTTGAGAAGTGTAGACCGGCTTGGACCGACTTGGACCGGTCGTTTCACAGCAGCTTCCGGTTGCCCGTTTCCAGATTCTGAGTGAGATATCTTGTACAACAAAGAAGTTTATTCATACACTCATATATTAATCAGGATTTTAAAGAAAATGATTTGATACAGTTTCAAAGTATGCATGCCATTTTGCTGATGACGTTCAACTCGATCTTTTTAAAAGTTAATGTGTACATTTTATTTTGGTTGCCTTTATATTTCGATAGGCTGGAAAAGCTAAACAAGAATGCTGCAAAAATGAAGACCAGAACGATAAAGCCATGGACCAGAATACTTCTCGGGTCTTTGTACCTTCTACCTGACCAAAGTATGAAGGTATAATAATTGTTTTCTATTAAAAAAGACGGCTGGCGTGGCGCAGTCGGTAGCACGGCGGATTTGTAACCGGAGGCCCCGGGTTCAATCCTCCGTGGTGCCACTGAGTTCCGTCGGTGTGTTCTTGGGCAAGACACTTTCCCCTTAGTCTCGTCCGTCGGATAGGGATGTAAACCGGGCGGTCCCGTGTATCGGTCTATCCTCCGAGCACGTTAAAGAACCATAGGAATCTATTTGATAATAAGAGTAAGGCAGGTTCCCGGATTCCTATGTAACCTTCCCCTCTCTCTGGGGCGGCTCTAAATAACCTATACTGTGTTGATGAGCCGTTAAACAACATTCAATCAATCTTCTATTAAAAAAAATGGTATTGGTTAAAAAAAAAAGGAACATAAATGCTTGCTGTCAGAAGAATCAATGTATTGAAACATGTACTTACCCAAGATTATGTATTTATAGTTCACAAAAGTGTTAAGTTGAAAGCATATACAAAACATGATGGTAAAATGGCCCTGAACACTCGTCCTATGGCATCATCTCACTGTAGACACTTGCACCAGTTACACACAAAAGGGTCTAGCTCTTAATCCGTTTAAAGGTTTTCTTAAACAATGTAAAGCTATATTTAAGGCAGCAGATCATACTTAAAAAACACATGATGTCACTGTTTTATGAAAAACTTATTTTCAGATTTCAGTTTCTTGGAGAGGCCAAAAACGGCATACGTGCAGATGGTGCGGGACGAACTATTGCAGTGCATAGATCAAAGAAAAAACCCTGGCCCTATACCAAACTGATCACCAAGGAAGAATGTTTGGAGACGCTATACGGCCTGCTGTTTTTACTGTGTGTCAGAATTTAATAAATTTAAAAAAGAAGTTATATTTAATTAGCTATATATAGCTCTAATGGCCACAGGCCAGAGATTATTGCATGAGCTTATGCGATAGGGCGTTGTCTGCTGTCTGTCCTCCAATTTAAATTGTCCTAAATGTTATCGAATCCCACTATTATAATCAAACCGGGTAGGTAAACATATATGGTATAGTAATACCACTGGATATCAGGGCAATTCCACTAGATTATTCCAATGGAAATATCACTAGTATTCCACTGGTATTTCCACTGGATTAATAAGATTATTCCAGTTGAAATACCACTGGTATTTCACTGGAACACCACTGGTATTTCCACTAGAAATAATCTAGTGGAATTGCTCTGATATTCAGTGAATTCCACTGGTATTCTAGTGGAAAAATCAAGTGTATGCTCTGGAATTCCAATGGTATACCAGTGGAATTCCAGAGCAATTCTGTTTGATTATTCCAATGGACGTCCACTGGAATTCACAGGAATATTTTCACCAGGGAACTGTCTAGGTTAACGCCAGCAGTAGCCAAAATAGCCAATGGCTCTTATTTGTTTTAATTATTTGAAAAAGTTGTGTTTTTTTGCATTATGTTTGAAAAGTTCATTAAATTAGAGTATAGTTCCATTATTTTTGGAATTTTGGCTACTAAGTGCCGACCTAGACTGTCAGTTATTGTTAATATTTTTCCTCAAACCTGTAACCTTAAAGGAGAATAGAAATTGTTAACTCAACTTTTTGTCTGTCAATTATAGTTAACCATATAACCATGGTGAAAAAAACATGGTTGGCCATGGTATAAAGAATGACTGACTGGACCATGGTTGACCTTGGTTTGACCATGGTTGATCCTGGTGTGACCATGGTTTTGACCATGGTTGACCATGGTTTCGACCTTGGTTGACCATGGTTTCGACCTTGGTTGACCATGGTTTCGACCTTGGTTGACCATGGTTATGTTTTATAGCAAGCATGGTAATTCATGGTTGACCATGGTCATAGTTTGACCATGGTTTTCAGCTATGGTGCCATTTAGTGTTTTTGTTAAACCATGGTTATACCAAGGTTGACCATGGTTCAGCAACCATGGTTGACCATGGTCAACCACGGTTGAACCATGGTCAACCATGGTTTTGAAGGACTCCATTCGCAGGGGCACTACCCCACTCAGTTTTTATTGCATTTTTGGCATTTTTTTTTTTTGATTTCTGGGGACAATGTGTAGGCACGTGCCTCCAGTGTCTATAGGCAGCTATGCCACTCACGTGCCTACAGTGTCTATAGGCAACTACGCCACTGGTTATAGGGACTTATATTTACATTTACAGACAACTTAGTTTGTATTGTTGGAAATAGAGCTAAATTATTTCCACATTTTTGCGTGATTAATCGTTGCCAGGAGAATCATCCCAGATGGCTGGAGGGAGGTATACAGTACTGGTCCTACCCAGGAAATTTGTAGTGGTCTGCCTCTACTGCAAAATAAATGATCATGATATAATTATGGCCTTCCATGCACCTAAAATGGCATAAGACGCAATTGAAACATAACATCCGAGATGTGAAGCATTGGATGATAAGTTCCATCATGCTGGCTGTGGGGTGGGGATTGGGGTGGGGTTTGGGGTGGGGTGTTGGGGATTAGGGTGGACATCTCCTTGCAATCTATTACATTTAATAAAGCAAAATTGAAAGAGTGCATGTTGGTGATTTAATACACTAATATAATTAATTCATATTGAAACTATTAACATATTAAATTCAACATTTCTGTTTATTTTGGATAAAAGGTGCCAGTGGCTTACTGGTGTTTTCGCAGTATATAAACTCTTTTGGACTCACTTATTAAGTCCGGACAAAGTCTGTTTACTAAAACCTTTAAAGAGCTATAACTCTGCCAAAAATCACTCAACCGGAATACAGTGAAGATATGAGCAACTATAGCTAGGTACTGATCATCCCTGCAAATCTGGACAGGGGTTCAGGAGAACTAGTCTGTCACATACAGACAGATGACAGACAGACAACAGACAGACAGACAGACAGATAGACAGCACAAAAACAATATGTCTCCCCTCAACAAAGTGGGGGAGATATAATTCCTTTGAATTATGAAACATGTACACCTGAAGAAGGGTTTTGGTTGAATGTTGTTTTACTTCATTTTCAACACATTTGTTAAGGCTACATATGACAGGCAATGTTTTTTTGTTTTTTTTATTTAAATCATGGTGGAGAACCAGTACAGTATAGCTCCTGCCATCCGTAACATTTGTCACTTTCTCAAATTTCGAATAACGATAAACAATGTGAACCATATTTTTAGTTAACATTCCAAAAATAACTATTAAATAAGAAATAAAAAAAATACACGTTCCCTTCAGGTACAACATGGAATATTATTCCTGTGAAAAGTCAGTTTATGTGGAGTCAAAATATGTAGAAAATTGATAATTGAGGTAAAAAGTTCTTTTTTTAATACATTCCAGAAATTCCCAGTAAATTTATCGAAAAACTATCAAATGTCAAAATAGTTTTGGAGTCAAAACATGCAAAGACAATTAGTAATTGGTGTAAAATGTGTATTTTAAAAACGTATTCCCAAAAATTCCCAATAAAATTATCAAAAAAACGACGAAATGTCCAAAATAATGCCAGGTTTCCTGTCAGAATTCTGCTCGGAAATTTTTCCTATGAAAAGACAATTCATATGAGATCAAAATATGCAGGAGAAAATTAATAACTGATGTAAAATGTTTATTTAAAAAAATATATTCCAAAAATTCCCAGTAAAATTATCAAAAGATGATAAAATGTCCCAAAAATTGCATTTCCTGTTAAAATTCAACTTGAAATATTATTCCTGTGAGAAGTCCATGTATATGAAGTCAAACTATGTAGAGACAATTGATCAAGTATATGAATTGAATTGAATTGGATTTTATAGTCGCACCAACAGCTAAGGTCATATGGCGACTTTCCAGCAATTATCCATTGGTGAAGGAAGTCCCCAGGTGCCCCTCCGGTCAATTTTCGTGCACGGGCGGGCACCATGATAGAACCACCAACGTTCCACAAGCCAGCTGGATAGCTTCCTCACATAAAGATTCCTAGGCCCCTGAGGGATCGAACCTACAGCAGTGAGGGGCAACTGATTTCAAGTCTGAGAACAATTGGTAACTGATGTAAAATGTGTATTTTAAAATAATATTCCAAAAATACCCAGTAAAATTATCAAAAAACAATGAAATGTCCAAAAATAGTCTATATTATAATATTCAGTTTGTTTGAATCATGTTTTACTTCATTTTTAGCACATTTTAGGCCATATATGATGGTTGATTTTTTTAAAATCATTTTTTTTGTTGGAGGCAGACCCCATTTTTCCTGGGTAGAACCAGTACTGTATACCTCCTGCCATCTGTAAGAATCAACACTTCCTCACTTACGGACTGCACTTACAATATAGCATGTATCAACTGAATTTTCTATTTTCTGTCTGAATTAAAATTCATAGTAAGAAATAAACTATGTTAGTCCAAACAAATTAGAATAAGGAGCTGTTCTAGGGGTGGGGGCATAATGGGTGGGGGCATAATTATGTTCCCCAATAAAAATCTGAAAAGATATGAATATGAATGGTTTTTTCCAGAAAAGGACTTGTTCCCCCCGCCCCACCCCATCCCCCATAACCTCAACTGGCCCCCTCCCCACCCCAACCCCATAAAACAATTAAAATGGGCCAAAATATGTTTTTGCAACCAAAATTGTTAAAATTGGACTGATCATGTTGTTTTTAAAAGATGCATCTCTCCTGCCCTTATTTGGAATCCTCAAACACAGACTGATTTATTACTATACTTGGAAAGAAGTTGTCTGGTCAAACATAAAAACAATACAACAGTGTTCCTTACTTATATACAGTCAGAGGCATAGCCAGGTTAAATCTTAAGTACGCACCCTTAATGCCGAATGCATTACCCTTGGCCCGTAGCGCCGAGGTAGGGGAAGGTGTGGGAGGGGGTCGCCCTCTTCTGCTGGGGGGGGGGGGGGGGGTTCGGGGGGCCTCCCCCTAGAACATTTTAAAATATAGACATCTCTTGGCAGCCTCTGGTGGGTTTTTTGGTCACATTTTGGCGGCCTTCTAGGGTAAAATAATTGCTTTAAAAATGAAAAAAACATATGTCAGGAGTTAAGTTAGCTTTCGATTTTTATGCCATTTTTGGCCATAATTTTTTTTTTCACTTTTCAAATCGATGTTACGCACGTGTGTAAGTGCGTATTGCTGGCTACGCCCCTGACAGTTATAATAAGCGTCATAAAATTCATGCAAGTTTATGACAAGACATTCCTTTAAATGCCCCAGACACTTAAATAGAGGATGCTTACAGGGGTACTAAAATAGAGGATGCTTACATGGGCAATTAAATAGAGGATGCTTACATGGGCACTTAAATAGAGGATGCTTACATGGGCACTTAAATAGAGGATGCTTAAGGGGCATTTAAATAGAGGATGCTTGCAGGGGCACTTAAATAGAGGATGCTTACATGGGCACTTAAATAGAGGATGCTTAAGGGGCATTTAAATAGAGGATGCTTGCAGGGGCACTTAAATGGAGGATGCTTACATGGGCAATTAAATAGAGGATGCTTACATGGGCACTTAAATAGAGGATGCTTAAGGGGCATTAAAATAGAGTATGCTTGCAGGGGCACTTAAATAGAGGATGCTTACATGGGCACTTAAATAGAGGATGCTTAAGGGGCATTTAAATAGAGGATGCTTGCAGGGGCACTTAAATAGAGGATGCTTGCAGGGGCACTTAAATAGAGGATGCTTACATGGGCACTTAAATAGAGGATGCTTAAGGGGCATTTAAATAGAGGATGCTTGCAGGGGCACTTAAATAGAGGATACTTACATGGGCACTTAAATAGAGGATGCTTGCAGGGGCACTTAAATAGATGTTGTAGGGGCACTTAAATTGATTATGCTTACATGGGCACTTAAATAGAGGATGCTTACAGGGGCACTTAAATAGAGGATGCTGACAGGGCACTTACATAGAGGATGCTTACAGTGGCACTTAAACAGAGGAGGCTTACAGTGGCACTTAAATAGAGAATGTTTACAGCGGAACCAAAATAGACGATGCTTAGAGGGGTACTTAAATAGAGGATGCTTCCAGTGGCACTTACATAGAGGATGCTTACAGTGGCACTTAAATAGAGGAGGCTTACAGGGGAACTGAAATAGAGGATGCTTACAGGGGCACTTAAATAGAGGATGCTTACATGGGCACTTAAATATAGGATGCTTACAGGGGCACTTAAATAGAGGAGGCTTACAGGGGAACTAAAATAGAGGATGCTTACAGGGGCACTTAAATAGAGGGGGCTTACAGGGGAACTAAAATAGAGGATGCTTACAGGGGCACTTAAATAGAGGATGCTTACAGGGGAACTAAAATAGAGGATGCTTACAGGGGCACTTAAATAGAGGATGCTTACAGGGCCACTTAACTAGAGGATGCTTCCAGTGGCACTTAAACAGAGGATGCTTACAGGGGCACTTAAATAGAGGATGCTTACAGGGGCACTCAACTTCTTTTATAATTGAATACAGATAAGATCCTCTGTGTATAAATGGAATCTTACATCTGTGGTAATTTATTTAACTTGCCAAGTCCTTGCATGATATCATTTTTGCCAACTCGTTTAATAAATTCTATTGTAATTGAACTAAACTCTATTGTAATTGAACACTGAGGTAAGATCCTCAATGTACGATAAATAGAATCTCACATACACCCTAATTTATTTCTGAATTTATTAAAAACAATGGCAAAAATGATAAGTTCAGAAAGTCACCGCATCATATCATTTTTGCCAAATTGTTTAATTAACGCTTAACCCACTAAGCATAACTATAATAGCCTTTGCGTCATTGTAAACCCAGATAAGCCTGCGAGTAACTTGCAGGCTGAACATACAATGTCTGGCTGCTGATCAGTCATTTTCCACAAAACACCCCTTTGTCACTTCAATGGAATGGTCTTGATTCAACGATAGAACAGTTCATTATATATATGTAGCAGGTTAAGGGTTAATTAATTCTATAATACACACCAGATAACATCACCATCTGTGCCCAGTTGTTCAAATATCGGTAAACTTAAGGGAGCGTTAAGTCAAATCTCTCTGAATTTCCAATAAATGATGAGAAATTGACAATGTGAAAGCATTCTGTTCAGAAGAAATGCCAATTAAAAAAAACAGTTTTAATAGTACAAAACATATTTTTATGATAAAATTTGAAAGTTAACATTAACCAAGGATTAAGCTAACCGATCTTTGAATAACTGGGCCCTGACAGACAAGGCTCAAGACCCTGTCATGCCCAAGGATACACTGAAGTAACCCCGAGGCGCCAGTGAGGATTGAACTTTGATAACATCCTTTATGTAACAGCCAACATATGAGTTAGAAAAAACATTAAAGAAACTAACCCACCAAATAATGCCAAATTACATTACAAAACCATTTATCAAAACTCTATCCAGGTGTTCAGATATAATAATGTATACATACTGATTAAAGGCATTTTTTCTTTCCCAGCTTCTTAAATTTTTATAATTGAATATGCCTAAAATGAATTAGGAGTTGGTACTCTTAATCCAGTGCTCTGTTTTGGGGATTTTATCTGGCTGGTTGAAGCTATTTCTATTGTATCTATAGAGTTTGGATAAGTTACATATATACCTGGTCATCAGTAGGTTTAGAAACCGTGTATATTATGTTGTAAAATATGGGTGTTGTTGGTGGGATAGCTACTTTAATCAACCAATTTTTTTTGATATGAGATTTATACATATATATGATACAAGTAGACATAAGGTGTAAAAGAAATAGTTTAAAATGGCTATGTCCTAATGGTCATGTTCTAATGGTTATGGCCTAATGGTCATGTCCTAATGGTTATGTCCTAATGGTTATGTCCTAATGGTCATGTCCTAATGGTCATGTCCTAATGGTCGTGTCCTAATGGTTGTGTCCTAATGGTTATGTCCTAATGGTTATGTCCTAATGGTTGTGTCCTAATGGTTATGTCCTAATGGTTATGTCCTAATGGTCATGTTCTAATGGTCATGTCCTAATGGTTATGTCCTAATGGTTATGTCCTAATGGTCATGTCCTAATGGTTGTGTCCTAATGGTTATGTCCTAATGGTTATGTCCTAATGGTCATGTCCTAATGGTTATGTTCTAATGGTTATGTCCTAATGGTTATGTAACATTATACTTAGAATGCCAGAAAAGCAACAACTCATGCTGTCATCCTTACCACATTAATATAATATGTAAATTTAAAAATATAAACATATTAATTTATAATATCTGTAAAGTCAAACTGTCATTTAGTAAAGGTTAAAGGTAGTATATAAGGTAAGACTTTTGTGACACTAATATGATAAATAATAAACTGATGATAGTGTTACTGGCTACGACACTGATGATAGTGTTACTGGCTACGACACTGATGATAGTGTTACTGGCTACGACACTGATGATAGTGTTACTTGATAGAAGCTGAAGAATCCATCTTACACTCACAATGGTCACATATTTAACCTGACAACCCATCCACAACCTTTAGAGGGGCTAGGAACATCAGGTAAAACATTTACAAAACTTCTGATGATGGGATGAAATTTTTTTGACACTGTCCTATATACCATGGCAAGGTTATATCTCTGTAACAAGAGGTCAGTGACCAATGTCCAGTTTAACACGATGTCAATGACCAATGTCCAGTGCAACAAGACATCAGTGACCAATGTCCAGTATAACAAGAGGTCAGTGACCAATGTCCAGTATAACAAGAGGTCAGTGATCAATGTCCAGTGTAACAAGAGATCACTGACCAATGTCCAGTATAACAATAGGTCAGTGACCAATGTCCAGTATAACAAGAGGTCAGTGATCAATGTCCAGTGTAACAAGAGGGCAGTGACCAATGTCCAGTGCAACAAGTGGTCAGTGACCAATGTACAGTGTAACAAGAGATCACTGACCAATGTCCAGTATAACAATAGGTCAGTGACCAATGTCCAGTGTAACAAGAGGAGTGACCAATGTCCAGTGTAACAAGAGTGACCAATGTCCAGTGTAACAAGAGGAGTGACCAATGTCCAGTGTAACAAGAGGTCAGTGATCAATGTCCAGTGTAACAAGAGGAGTGACCAATGTCCAGAGTAATAAGAGGTCAGTGACCAATGTCCAGTGTAACAAGAGGTAACAAGAGGTCAATGGTCCGTATCCTTATATATTCTAAATGGTTTTTAATGTTTGGATGTTTCGGAGTTCTCTGTACAATTTTATACTGAATAGCTCCAGGTAAACAAAGTGGCCATGGGAAGACATGTTTCACATGGCATCAAAATGAATTTTGTTACACACACAGCATTCTTGATTTGTGTCCAGTTAGCTTCTTATTTCAATTGTAAAAAGTAAATTGTTTTTGCATATTCCTATTTGTTGATTATGCATAGCACCAACCATTCAGAAAACTGAAACACCAAATGTTATTACCTTTTGTTTCAGGAACTAACCTGCCAAATAACGTCAAAATTACACTATAAAACCGTTAACCAAATCTCTATCCAGGTGTTCAGGTCATATCATAATGTTTATGTGCTGATTAAAAGTATAAGTTTATTCAAGGGTTCTAAAATGAATTAGAATTTGGTAACTCTTAATTCGATGCTACAGTTTTGGGGTTTGGCCTGGCTGGTTAAAGCCATTTATATTGCACGTAAGGAGTTTGGAATCTCAGAATATGTAAGTTATAGCTAGGGGCAAATTATGCATTTTTTGAATCTATCTAGACAAGCCGGACAAAAGCACCACATTTTCGGCAGAGGTAGTTTAGGTCATATACTTCAATTAAAAAAAGAAGGCCAACTCTGGAAATCGCCATGTTACTATTTATTGTAACCCAAAATGGCTCCACTTCATTTTCAAGGATTGGCGATCTTTCAATTATCCTTGAAGATATTATAAAAAATTGAGCACAATCTATACATCATGTCTAATAAGACAACTATTTAAAGACAATAAAATAATATATATTTTTAAATTGGGGATGTTATTAATTATATTTATGTGAAATTAAATTAGAAAAACATTCTTAGTTTAATAAAATATATGCAATATTTATGGTAAGTATATTTTATTTATATGCATATTTCTTTTAACAATAGAATAACATGCTTGAAATATAATTCAAAAATTGTTCCCCTTGTTTAAACGATTCCGACAGAAACAGATAAGTAGAAGCTATTGAATTTACTTCCAATAACACTAGATGGGTGTTCCGTGGAACACGAGTGTCGCCCGTCAGCGCTTTGTCAGTATAACAAGGTTTTTAGACCCTTATAAATGAGCTTGACAAACTAACCTGACTAAGTTTTCGTGAGGAAAAAATTAATATTAACCCATATAATAAACTTCAGTGTGACCTTGACCTTTATATTTTAGTATGGTCATGTCGATGTTGTCATGACGAATATATATTGAAAGTTTGATGAATTATCAAGAAATGAGAAAGTTATAGCCAACGTTATGTTTTCATGACAGACTGATGGCCGGCCGGAAGACCGGACCGACAGACTGACTACAAAGTGATCTCTATGTATCGCATTTTTCTTCGAAAAAGGCGACACAAAAATTATGTCAAAACTTTTTTAAATATATACATTACCTGCGCATTTCAATAACATATAGATACTTGTGATTATACTTTATAAACATTACTGGATCTATAAGCATATCAATGACAAACCAATGTCAGAAAACATTCGTAGCGTAGTGGTTATTTTACTATTAGGAGATAAAAGCTAGTTGTGCTGTAATCATATAAGCAGTACTGTTATTTGTGTAATAATACAAGCTGTACTGTTATTTGTGTAATAATACAAGCAGTACTGTTATTTGTGTAATCATACAAGCAGTACTGTTATTTGTGTAATAAAACAAGAAGTACTGTTATTTGTGTAATAAAACAAGCAGTACTGTTATTTGTGTAATCATACAAGCAGTACTGTTATTTGTGTAATAATACAAGCAGTACTGTTATTTGTGTAATCATACAAGCAGTACTGTTATTTGTGTAATCATACAAGCAGTACTGTTATTTGTTAAATGCAGGTCCCCTTCTTGTCATACATATCTGTTTACAATTAAACTTATGTACAATTGAACAATAAAGCGCTTTGATTGGGGTGATAGGTGGGTGGGGATTATGAGTACACTTACATTTAGGCACTGTAGGCCCTGTAGGCCAAGGCCTTCAAATAAATTGAAAAAGTTAACATTTTGCCTATTCCTTTTTTTTTTGTACACGATTCCTTAAATTCTAAATGAGTTATGAATGAGAAAATAAAACAAAGCTCTTTCAGATAGAAAGAAGAAAAGGAGAGGCATTAGAAACAGATGCACACGATGCCAGAGGACGTAAATGGGTTTTTTGATAGTTGTGTCTTTTTTACGCACTGCATGACTTAAATTATAAGGACAAACAAATCAGGACATATTTTAATTGTACAATAGGTTATGCTTTACACGCTTTACACTTAATTAAGTACAAAAAAGTGTCAATTGTTCTGTTTGAAGAGTACACAAAAGAACAATACTACATGTATGCTAAGAAGAACAAATGGGTAGGTACGGAGACAAATATATTTTACAACTGACATTTCAATGCGAAAGGAGGAACCCTTTGTCTGGCAAATAAAGAAACTAAGTCAAGATTGATCCATTTGTTACGAGGATGGGTGGATCGCATGACAGGAAATTAAATACTATGATATGGAAGCAATGACAATCTTAAATATTTTAAATATGAACAGATAAATTCAATACAGATTGAAATCAGAATTGTATGGTTTGTTTAAAACATTCCACTCATGAAAATCTATCCTTTAACTTGAAACAAGAGGTCAATGACCTTGAAGCTCTAATGGCAGGTTCTGAAAGCTAGATCAGCATTCCTGAAATTTTCGAGGATCAACTAGACATCAAGAGTAACATTCCTGTGCAATTTCATGAAAATCCGTCAAGTTTCATGCAAAGTTTCATTGAAATCTGGCGAGGGGTCATAATTCTGCCAAAAAAATCATTTAACCGGAATACGGCAATGATTTGCACAACTAGACATGGAATTGATCATAACTCTGGTGTTACTGACCAAATTTAGCTGATTTTCGAACTAGTCTAAGCTATCATTGGTATTAACAATCTGTGCAGGTTTGGAAACGATCAAATAATAAATGAAGGCAGTAGAGTGTTCACAAGGCAAAAGTTAACAGACGGACGGACGACGGACGACGGACGACGGACGACGGACAACTCGCCATCCCTTCGGCCAGTAGAGCTAATAAGAGTTACCTCCCCTGAAAAAAGAAGAGTTATTTCCCCTGAAACATCAGAGTTGCCTCGTCTAAAAAATAAAGTTACCCCCCATGAAAAAAGGAGTTAATTCCCCTGAAAAATCACAGTTACTTCCCTTGAAAAAAGTTATTTCCCCTGTAAAATTAGAGTTACCTTCCCGGAAAAAATAGTTACTTCCATGAAAAAAAGTTACTTCCCCTAAAAAACTACATTTACCTCCCCTGAAAAAATGAGTGATTTCCCCTGAAAAATCGGAGTTACTTCCCTTAAAAAAAAAAAGTTATTTCCCCTGAAACATCAGAGTTGCCTCCCTTGAAATAAAAAAGTTACTTCCCTTGAAAAAAGAGTTGCCTCCCCTTGAAAAATTGCAGTTACCTCCCCTGAAAATAAAAGAGTTATTTCCCCTGAACATCAGAGTTGCCTCCCTTGAAATAAAACAGTTACTTCCCTTGAAAAAAGAGTTGCCTCCCCTTAAAAAATGAGAGTAATTTCCCCTGAAAAATCAGGGTTACTTCCCTTGAAAAAAAGAGTCACTTCCCCTGAAAAATCAGAGTTACTTCCCTTGAAAAAAAAGAGTTATTTTCCCTGAAAAATAGAGTTATTTCCCCTGATACATCAGAATCGCCTCCCTTGAAATAAAAAAAGTTACTTCCCTTGAAAAAAAAGAAGTGTTACTGCACCTTAAAAAATTGCAGTTGCCTCCCCTTAAAAAATGAGAGTTATTTCCCCTGAAACATCAGAGTTGCCTCCCTTGAAATAAGAAAAGTTACTTCCCTTGAAAAAAGAGTTGCCTCCCCTTAAAAAATGAGTTATTTCCCCTGAAAAATCAGGGTTACTTCCCTTGAAAAAAAAAAGAGTTACTTCCCTTGAAAAAAGAGTTGCCTCCCCTTAAAAAATGAGAGTTATTTCCCCTGAAAAATCAGGGTTACTTCCCTTGAAAAAAAAAAGTTACTTCCCTTGAAAGAAAGAGTTATTTCCCCTGAACAATCAGAGTTATTTCCCTTGAAAAAAAGAGTTACTTCCCCTGAAAAATCAGAGTTACTTCCCTTGAAAAATAGAGTTATTTCCCCTGATACATCAGAATGGTCTCCCTTGAAATAAAAAAAAGTTACTTCCCTTGAAAAATAGAGTTATTTCCCCTGAAAAATCAGTTACTTCACTTGAAAAAAAATAGTTACTTCCCCTGAAAAATCAGAGTTACTTCCCTTGAAAAATAGAGTTATTTCCCCTGATACATCAGAATCGCCTCCCTTGAAATAAAAATAGTTACTTCCCCTGAAAAATCAGAATTGTCTCCCTTGAAATAAAAAAATTACTTCCCCTTAAAATATTGCAGTTACCTCCCCTGAAAAAAAAGTTATTTCCCCTGAAACATCAGAGTTGCCTCCCTTGAAATAAAACAGTTACTTCCCTTGAAAAAAGAGTTGCCTCCCCTTAAAAAATGAGAGTTATTTCCCTTGAAAAAAAAGAGTTACTTCCCCTGATACATCAGAATCGCCTCCCTTGAAAAAAAAAAAGTTACTTCCCTTGAAAAAAGAGTTGCCTCCCCTTAAAAAATGAGTTATTTCCCCTGAACAATCACGGTTACTTCCCTTGAAAAAAAAGAGTTACTTCCCTTGAAAGAAAGAGTTATTTCCCCTGAACAATCAGAGTTATTTCCTTTGAAAAAAAGAGTTACTTCCCCTTAAAAAATTGCAGTTGCCTCCCCTTAATAAATGAGTTATTTCCCCTGAAAAATCAGTTACTTCCCTTGAAAAAAAAGAGTTACTTCCCGTGAAAAATCAGAGTTACTTCCCTTGAAAAAAAGTTACTTCCCGTGAAAAATCAGAGTTACTTCCCTTGAAAAATAGAGTTATTTCCCCTGATACATCAGAATCGCCTGCCTTAAAATAAAATAAGTTACTTCCCTTGAAAAAAGAGTTGCCTCCCCTTAAAAAATGAGTTATTTCCACTGAAAAATCAGATTTACTTCCCTTAAAAAAAAGAGTTACTTCCCCTGAAAAAAAGAGTTACTTCCCCTGAAAAATCAGAATTGTCTCCCTTGAAATAAAAAAAGTTACTTCCCTTGAAAAAAGAGTTGCCTCCCCTTAAAAAATGAGTTATTTCCCTTGAAAAAAAAGAGTTACTTCCCCTGATACATCCGAATCGCCTCCCTTGAAATAAAAAAAGTTACTTCCCTTGAAAAAAGAGTTGCCTCCCCTTAAAAAATGAGTAATTTCCCCTGAAAAATCAGGGTTACTTCCCTTGAAAAAAAGAGTCACTTCCCCTGAAAAATCAGAGTTACTTCCCTTGAAAAAATTAGTTATTTTCCACTGAAAAATCAGGGTTACTTCCCTTGAAAAAAAAGAGTTACTTCCCTTGAAAAAAAGAGTTGCCTCCCCTTAAAAAATGAGTTATTTCCCCTGAAAAATCAGGGTTACTTCCCTTGAAAAATTGAGTTATTTCCCCTGATACATCAGAATTGTCTACCTTGAAATAAAAAAAGTTACTTCCCTTGAAAAAAAGAGAGTTACTTCCCCTTAAAAAATTGCAGTTGCCTCCCCTTAAAAAATGAGTTATTCCCCCTGAAAAATCAGAGTTACTTCCCTTGAAAAAAAAAGAGTTACTTCCCCTTAAACAATTGCAGTTACCTCCCCTGAAAAAAAGAGTTATTTCCCCTGAAACATCAGAGTTGCCTCCCTTGAAATAAAACAGTTACTTCCCTTGAAAAAAGAGTTGCCTCCCCTTAAAAAATGAGTTATTTCCCCTGAAAAATCAGGGTTACTTCCCTTGAAAAAAAAGAGTTACTTCCCCTGATACATCAGAATCGCCTCCCTTGAAATAAAAAAAGTTACTTCCCTTGAAAAAAGAGTTGCCTCCCCTTGAAAGATGAGTTATTTCCCCTGAAAAATCAGAGTTACTTCCCTTGAAAAATTGAGTTATTTCCCCGGATACATCAGAATTGTCTCCTTTGAAATAAAAAAAAGTTACTTCCCTTGAAAAAAAAAGAGTTACTTCCCCTTAAAAAATTGCAGTTACCTCCCCTGAAAATAAAAGAGTTATTTCCCCTGAACATCAGAGTTGCCTCCCTTGAAATAAAACAGTTACTTCCCTTGAAAAAAGAGTTGCCTCCCCTTACAAAATTAGAGTAATTTCCCCTGAAAAATCAGGGTTACTTCCCTTGAAAAAAAGAGTCACTTCCCCTGAAAAATCAGAGTTACTTCCCTTGAAAAAAAGAGTTACTTTCCCTGAAAAATAGAGTTATTTCCCCTGATACATCAGAATCGCCTCCCTTGAAATAAAAAAAGTTACTTCCCTTGAAAAAAAAGAAGAGTTACTGCCCCTTAAAAAATTGCAGTTGCCTCCCCTAAAAAAAAATGAGAGTTATTTCCCCTGAAACATCAGAGTTGCCTCCCTTGAAATAAAACAGTTACTTCCCTTGAAAAAAGAGTTGCCTCCCCTTAAAAAATGAGAGTTATTTCCCCTGAAAAATCAGAGTTACTTCTCTTGAAAAAAAAAGTGTTACTTCCCCTGATACATCAGAATCGCCTCCCTTGAAATAAAACAGTTACTTCCTTTGAAAAAAGAGTTGCCTCCCCTTAAAAAATGAGAGTTATTTCCCCTGAAAAATCAGGGTTACTTCCCTTGAAAAAAAAGAGTTACTTCCCTTGAAAAATCAGATTTACTCCCTTAAAAAAAAGAGTTACTTCCACTGAAAAATCAGAGTTACTTCCATTGAAAACGACAACAGTCAGGCAAGATATCAATTTAACAACTACCAAAAAACACTATGACAACAGCATCAAATTCAACTTAAATAACAACAGACGGGCAAGATATCAATTAAACAATAACAAAACACAATAACAAGACCAAATTCAATTTAAATAACAACAGACGGGCAAGACATCAATAAATCAACAAAAACAAAACACAATGACAACAGGACCAATTAAACTTAAACAACAACAGTCAGGCAACATATCAAATGAACAACAACAAAACACAATGACAACAGAACCAAATTCAACATAAACGACAACATTCGGGAAAAATATCAATTGAACAACTAAGAAACACAATGACAACAAATTCAACTTAAATAACAACAGCCGCGCAGATAACAGTAGATCAAAAACAACAAAACACAAGGACAACAGAACCAAATTCAACTTAAATAACTACTGCCGGGCAACATATTAATTAAACAAAACACAAAAAAACACAGTGACAACAGGACTAAACTCAACCTAAATAACAACAGACGGGCAAGACATCAATTGAACAACAACAACAAAACACAATGAAAACAGGACCAAATTCACCTTAAATAACAACAGCCGGGCAAGACATCAATTGAACAATAACTACAAAACACAATGACAACAAGACCAAATTCAATTTCAATAACAAAAGATGGGCAAGACATCAATTGAACAACAACAAAACACAATGACAACAGGACCTAATTAAACTTAAACAACAACAGCCGGGCTAGATATCTATTGATCAACAACAAAACACAAAGACAACTGGACCAAATTCAATTTAAATAACAACAGAGGGGAAAGATATCAATTGAATAACAACAACAAAACACAATGACAACAGAACCAAATTCAACTTAAACGACAAAATTTGGCAACAACAACAGCTGGGCAATATATCAACTAAAACATACAATGACAACAGCATCGAATTCAACTTAAATAACAACAGCCGGGCAAGATATTAATTGTACAACTAAAAAACACAATGACAACAGCACCAAATTCAACTTAAATAACAACAGCCGCGCAAGATATCAATAGATCAACAACAACAAAACACAATGACATCAGAATCATAATCAACTTAAATAACAATCGCCGGGCAGCATATCAATAAAACAACAACAACAAAACACAATGACAACAGCAAATTCAACTTAAACAACAATAATCGGGCAAGATATCAATTGAACAACTACAAAACGCAATGACACCTGCATCAAATTGAACTTAAACAACAACAGGCTAGCTAATTATCAATTGAAAACTACAAAACACAATGAAAACAGCTCCAAACTCAATTAAATAACAACAGATGTGCAAGATATCAATAGATCAACACCAACAAAACACAATGACAACAGAACCAAATTCAACTTAAATAACAACCGCCGGGCAACATATCAATTAAACAACAACAACAAAACACAATAACAACAGGACCAAACTAAACTTAAACAAAAACAGTCGGGCAAGATATCAATTGATCAACAACAAAACACATTGACAACAGGACCAAATTCAACTTAACAACAACAGCCGGGCAAGATATCAAAGGATCAACAACTACAAAACACATTGACAACAGATCCAAGTTCAACTTAAATGAAAACAGACTAGCAAGTTATCAATTGAACAACAACAAACCACAATGACAACAGGACCAAATTTAATTTAAATAACAGATGGGCAAGACATCAATTAAACAACAACAAAACACAATGACAACAGGAACAAATTAAACTTAAACAACAACAGCTGGAATAGATATCAATTAATCAACAAAAAACACATTGACAACAGGACCAAATTAAATTTAAACAACAACAGCCGAGCTAGATATCAATTGATCAACAACAAAACACAATGACAACTGGACCAAATTCAATTTGAATAACAATAGAGGGACATGATATCAATTGAATAACAACAACAAAACACAAGGACAACAGAACCAAATTTAACTTAAACGACAACATTCGGAAACAACAACAGCTGGGCAATATATCAATTGTACAACTAAAAAACACAATGACAACAGCACCAAATTCAACTTAAATAACAACTGCCGCACAAGATATCAATAGAGCAACAACAACAAAACACAATGACATCAGAACCATATTCAACTTAAATAACAACCGGCGGGCAGCATATCAATAAAACAACAAAACACAATGACAAACAGCAGCAAATTCAACTTAAACAACAATAATCGGGCAAAATATCAATTGAACAACTACAAAATGCAATGACACCAGCATCAAATTGAACTTAAACAACAACAGGGTAGTTAATTATCAATTGACCAACTACAAAACACAATGAAAACAGCTCCAAACCCAATTTAAATAACAACAGCTGTGCAAGATATCAATAGATCAACAACAACAAAACACAATGACAACAGAACCAAAGCCAACTTAAATATCAACCGCCGGTCAACATATCAATTAAACAACAACAACAAAACACAATGACAACAGGACCAAATTAAACTTTAACAAAAACAGTCGGGCAATATATCAATTAAACAACAACAAAACACAATAACAACGGGACCAAATTAAATTTAAATAACAACAGAGGGGCAAGACATCAACTGAACAACAACAAAACACACTGACAACCGAACCAAATTCAACTTAAACGACAACATTCGGGCAAGATATCAATTGAACAACTACAAAACACAATGACAACAGAATCAAATTCAAGTCAAATAACAACTGCCGGGCAACATATCAATTAAACAACACTTCAAAACAAAATGACAACAAGACCAAACTCAACTGAAATAACAACAGACGGGCAAGATATCAATTAAACAATAATAAAACACAATTAAAACAGAACCAAATTCAACTTAAATAACTAACGCAGGGAAACATATTAATTAAACAAAACACAACAAAACACAGTGATAACAGGACCAAACTCAACCTAAATAACAACAGATGGGTAAGCCATCAATTGAATAACAACAACAAAACACAATGCCAACGGGACCAAATTAAATTGAAACAACAACAGCCAGGCTAGCTACCATTTGATCAACAAAACACCACAATGACAACAGGACCAAATAAAGCTTAAACAACAACAGCCTTGCAAGATATCAATTGATCAACAACACAACACATGGATAACAGCACCAAATTCAACTTAACAACAACAGATGGCTAGATATCAATTAAACAACTACAAAACACAATTACAACAGAACCAAATTCAACTTAAATAACTAACGCAGGGAAACATATTAATTAAACAAAACACAACAAAACACAGTGATAACAAGACCAAATTCAATTTAAATAAAAACAGATGGGCAAGACATCAATAGATCAACAACAACAAAACACACTGACAACAGGACCAAATTCAACTTAAAAACAACAGCCTCGCAAGATATCAATTGATCAACAACACAACACAATGACAACAGGACCAAATTAAACTTAAACAACAACAGTCAGGCAATATAGCAATTGAACAACAACAAAACACAATGACAACAGGACCAAATTGAACTTAAATAACAACAGAGGGGCAAGACATCAATTGAACAACGACAACAAAACACAATGACAACAGCATCAAATTAAACAACTTAAACAACAACAGACAGGCAAGATATCAAAGGATCAACAACAACAAAAACAATGACAACAGGACCAAATACAACTGAAACAACAACAGCCGGGCAAGATATCAATTGAACAATAACAAAACACAATGATAACAAGACCAAATTCAATTTAAATAACAACAGACAGGCAATATATCAATTGAACAACAACAAAACACAATGACAACAGGACCAAATTGAGCTTAAATAACAACAGAGGGGCAAGACATCAATTGAACAACGACAACAAAACACAATGACAACAGGACCAAATACAACTGAAACAACAACAGCCTGGCAATATATCAATTCAACAACAACAACAAAACACAATGACACCAGAACCATATTCAACTTAAATAACAACAGCCGGGCAAGATATCAGTTGAACTGCAACAAAACAACGATAACAAGACCAAATTAAATTTAAATAAAAACAGATGGGCAAGACATCAATAGATCAACAACAACAAAACACACTGACAACAAGACCAAATTCAACTTAAAAACAACAGCCTCGCAAGATATCAATTGATCAACAACACAACACAATGACAACAGGACCAAATTAAACTTAAACAACAACAGTCAGGCAATATAGCAATTGAACAACAACAAATTACAGTGACAACAGGACCAAATTCAACTTAAATAACAACAGCCGGGCAAGAAATCAATTGAACAACAACAAAACACAATGACAACAAATTCAACTTAAATAACAACAGCCGCGCAAGATATCAATAGATCAACAACACAACACAATGACATCAGAACCAAATTCAACTTAACAACAACAGACGGGCAAGATATCAAAGGATCAACAACAACAAAACACAATGACAATAGATCCAAGTTCAGTACATAATACTCCTAAGGAATGTGAATGCAACACATCAAAATTTTGCTATGCTCCAGCAGGTCATGTTATCACTGGTAATTTTGATATTATTGATAAACGTATTCGGCATTTGTTTTCGAAAGGTCCTAAATATAGGTTACCTTCAACTATTGATTTTAATGCCTGTCTTGCCCAGATCGCCCATTCCATTGAAGATTTTAGTATCAAATGGTGTCGTAGAGAACATGCGGACCCAAACTCACTTTCTACTTGGAAAAAGTCAATTCTGAAAATTATAGATACACGTATTAACTTTTATAATGCTAACCCCTCTTTACTTCCTCCGAGACCTAGGTTTTCCTTTCGTAATTTAAAATCGGGAATTCAGGAATTTCATAATAAATTTGTTTTAGTTCCTGCAGATAAAGCAGCTAATAATGTAATTATTGTTTGACGCCTACATTACGTCAATGTTTTATCTCTGGAACTCGGCAGCACCAATTCGTATACTCCAGTTAATTCTACCGAGGATGATGTTGTTTCCGCACATATCACTCGGTGCACTACTTTCAAGGCTGGTGTATACGATAAGCAAAATTGACTGCCTACTATGTACTGGATTCCTAAATTACATAAAAATCCATATAAGGCTCGCTTTATTTCGAATTCTAGTAAACATCTCCAAACTTTTAACTTCTTGTCTTACTGCCGTTAAAGATCACGTTAAACTATATTGTGATAAAACTTATGAAACTCTGGGATTAATTTATTTTGGTCTATAAAAAATTCAGTGGACGTTCTTGATAAAATGTTCAAGAAAGGTCAAGTTTCATCAATAAGCACTTATGACTTCTCTACCCTATATACAACCTTACCACATCACCTTATTAAAGACAAGCTAATTTCTCTTATTCAAAAAACATTTGCTAGAGAAAATACTACATTTTTGGCATGTAATAATATAAAAGCGTTTTTTACTAACGGCAGTTTTGACAATTATACTATGTGGACTTGCTATGAAGTTTGTAAAGCACTCATCTTCCTATTAGATAATATTTTCGTCAGGTATGGAACCACCGTTTATAGACAAATTGTTGGTATCCCTATGGGTACGAACTGTGCACCACTTGTCGCAGATTTGTTCTTATTTTGCTATGAAAGGGATTTCATGTTGAGTCTTTCACCAGATACCCAGGCAGATGTTATTGAAGCCTTTAATGATACCTCTCGGTATCTGGATGACATATTGAACATTGACAACCCTTTCTTTCCAACTATGGTTAATTATATTTATCCTAAAGAACTTCAGCTTAACAAAGCTAATATATCTGATAATAACGCTTCTTTTCTTGATTTAGATCTCTCGACTGAAAATGGTAAAATAATTAGCAAAATCTATGACAAGAGAGATGATTTTAATTTTGACATTGTTAATTATCCCCACTTGGATGGGGATGTTCCCCGAGCAACTTCTTATGGGGTATATGTGTCTCAACTTATTTGTTTTTCTAGAGCTTGTACTCGAGTTGAGGACTTTAATATTCGTAATCTTTGTATAACTAAAACGTTACTCAATCAGGGTTACCGTTACCATAAACTTCGTAAAACCTTTGCAAAATTTTATTATCGTAACCCTGATCTTCTTTCCAATATAAAAGTAATTTAAGGATTCTTCTGCGACAAGGACTATCACAACCTGACTTCTATGGTGATGTGATTCATAAACTTCGTAAGATTCTAGGTCATGATCACTTCCATACTATCTTTGTTAAACTTGTTAAAAAGTTTATCAAAAGAGGTTATGACCCTATCATTTTGCAACGTACTGCATGCTTGGTGGTGGACCCTTTTACAGTTCGCCACTATGCTTTCCTCTTTAATTGTACGATGACCGGACAGGCTGTGGACCCTGTGATGACGCTTACCTAAAGCCCATTGGGACGGTGGCGTTTGATGTTTGTCCATGATCTTTCTTGTCGTGCCCTTAATGGTTTATTCTCTTACTGCTCTGGCTTCTGCAAAGTCACTGAGTACCTTCATTGTGGCTTTCTAGGCTATTGTTTTTTTGTATTATATTTACACGAGCATATTTGTGTTTTACTTATATTGCCTATTGATGCTGACTTGTTGGTTAGAGATTAGATCATGGCGGGGATTTCTTTATTTACACTGTCCTGTTTTAATGGGATGACAGTAGGGTAAGTGTGAGGTTTGGTGCACCCTAGAACTGGTTTAAACCCCCAGTGGCCTACTTTGCCACTGACCGTTCCAAGGCGGTAGCCCTATTGTCAACCTTTTTTGTGTGTGTGATGTCGTTTGCATTTATTATTGCTTTTGCCTTCTTGTTTGTCTGTTTGCGTGTTTGTTTCTGTGTTTTGTGGTTTAGTGTCCTCCTTGAATGCTACTTTCCCTGTCCGATCTTTTTATATTTCTTTAAATGAAAACAGCCGAGCAAGTTATCAACTGAACAACAACAAACTACAATGACAACAGGACCAAAGTCAATTTAAATAACAATAGATGGGCAAGACATCAAATAAACAACAACAAAACACAATGACAACAGGAACAAATTAAACTTAAACAACAACAGCTGGAATAGATATCAATTGATCAACTACACAACACAATGTCAACAGCACCAAATTCAACTTAAAAAACAACTGCAGGGCAAGATATCAAAGGATCAACAACAACAAAACACAATGAGAACAGGACCAAATACAACAACAGCCGGGCAATATATCAATTCAAAACAACAACAAACTACAATGAGAACAGCATGAAATTGAACTTAAATAACAACAGCCAGGCAAGATATCAATTGAACAACAACAAAACACAATGATAACAAGACCAAATTCAATTTAAATAACAACAGACGGGCAAGACATCAATTGAACAACAACAACAAAACACAATGACAACAGGGCCAAATTCAACTTAAATAACAACAGACTGGGAAGACATAAATTGAACAACAACAACAAAACATTATGACAACAGGACAAAATTCAACTTAAAAAACAACAGACGGGAAGACATCATTTGAACAATAACAACAAAACACAATGACAACAGGACCAAATTCAACTTAAATAACAACAGATGGGCAAGACATCAATTGAACAACAACAACAAAACACTATGACCACAGGACCAAATTGTACTTAAATAACAACAGAGGGGTAAGACATCATTGAACAACAACAATACACAATGATAAACAAGACCAAATTCAATTTAAATAACAACAGATGGGCAAGACATCAATTGAACAACAACAAAACATAATGACAACAGGAACAAATAAAACTTAAATAATAACAGCCGGGCTAGATATCAATTGATCGACAACAAAACACATTGACAACAGGACCAAACAAATTTTAAACAACAACAGTCTCGCAAGATATCAATTGATGAACAACACAACACAATGACAACAGGACCAAATTCAACTTAACAACAACAGACGGGCAAGATATCAAAGGATCAAGAATAACAAAACACAATGACAACAGGACAAAATACAACTGAAACAACAACAGCCGGGCAATATATCAATTCAACAACAAAAACAAAACACAATGGAAACAGAACCAAATTCAACTTAAATGACAACAGTCTGGCAAAATATCAATTGAACAACTACAAAACACAATGACAACAGCATCAAATTCAATATAAATAACAACATTCGGGCAAGATATCAATTGAACAATAACAAAACACAATGATAACAAGACCAAATTTAATTTAAATAACAACAGACGGGCAAGACATCAATAGATCAACAACAACAAAATACAATGACAACAGAACCAAACTGAACTTAAATTACAACCGCCGAGCAACATATCAATTAAACAACAACAACAAAACACAATGACAACAGGACCAAATTCAACTTAACAACAACAGACGGGCAAGATATCAAAGGATCAAGAATAACAAAACACAATGACAACAGGACAAAATACAACTGAAACAACAACAGCCGGGCAATATATCAATTCAACAACAAAAACAAAACACAATGGAAACAGAACCAAATTCAACTTAAATGACAACAGTCTGGCAAAATATCAATTGAACAACTACAAAACACAATGACAACAGCATCAAATTCAATATAAATAACAACATTCGGGCAAGATATCAATTGAACAATAACAAAACACAATGATAACAAGACCAAATTTAATTTAAATAACAACAGACGGGCAAGACATCAATAGATCAACAACAACAAAATACAATGACAACAGAACCAAACTGAACTTAAATTACAACCGCCGAGCAACATATCAATTAAACAACAACAACAAAACACAATGACAACAGGACCAAATTAAACTTAAATAACAGCAGATGGGCAAGACATCAATTGAACAACAACAACAACAAACAATGACCACAGGGCCAAATTGTACTTAAATAACAACAGAGGGGCAAGACATCAATGAACAAAAACAACAAAACACAATGACAACAGCACCAAATTGAACTTAACAACAAAAGCTGGGCAAGATATCAATTGAACAACAACAATACACAATGATAAAGAAGACCAAATTCAATTTAAATAACAACAGACGGGCAAGACATCAATAGATCAACAACAACAAAATACAATGACAACAGAACCAAACTGAACTTAAATTACAACCGCCGAGCAACATATCAATTAAACAACAACAACAAAACATAATGACAACAGGACCAAATTAAACTTAAACAACAACAGTCAGGCAATATATCAATTGAACAACAACAAAACACAATGACAACAGGACAAAATTCAATTTAAAAAACAACAGATGGGCAAGACATCAATTGAACAACAACAAAACACAATGACAACAGGACCAAATTCAACTTAAACAACATCAGCCGGGCAAGATATCAATTGAACAACAAAAAAACACACTGACAACAGCATCAAATTCAATTTAAACAACAACAGATGGGCAAGATATCAATTGAACAACAACAAACACAATGACAACAAGACCAAATAAAAGTTAAACAACAACAGCTGGGCTAGATATCAATTGATCAACAACAAAACACAATGACAACAGAACCAAAATGAACTTAAACAACAACAGTCGGGCAATTTTTCAATTGAACAACAACAAAACAATGACAAGAGAACCAAATTCAACTTAAATGACAACATTCGGGCAAAATATCAATTAAACAACACACAACAAAACACAGTGACAACAGCACCAAATTCAACTTAACAACAACAGCCGGGCAAGATATCAATTGATCAACAACAAAACAAAATGATAAACAAGACCAAATTCAATTTAAATAACAACAGATGAGCAAGACATCAAATTGAACAACAACAAAACACAACGACAACAGGACCAAATCAAATTTAAACAACAACAGCCTCGCAAGATATCAATTGATCAACACCACTACAGAATGACAACAGGATCAAATTCATATTAACAATAACAAACGGGCAAGATATCAAAGGATGAACAACAAGAAAACATAATGACAACAGGACCAAATACAACTGAAACAACAACAGCCGGGCAATGTATCAATTGAACAAAAACAACAACAGGCCCAAATTCAACTTAAATAACAACAGACTGGGAAGACATAAATTGAACAACAACAACAAAACATTATGACAACAGGACAAAATTCAACTTAAAAAACAACAGACGGGAAGACATCATTTGAACAATAACAACAAAACACAATGGAAACAGAACCAAATTCAACATAAACAACAACAGTCCGGCAAAATATTAATTGAACAACTACAAAACACGATGACAACAATCAAATTCAACTTAAATAACAACAGCCGGGCAAGATATCAATTGAACAATAACAAAACACAATGATAAAAAGACCAAATTCAATTTAAATAACAACAGACAGACAAGACATCAATAGATCAACAACACCAAAACACAATGACAACAGAACCAAATTCAATTTAAACAACATATTAATTTAACAACAACAAAACACAATTACAACAGGACCAAATTAAACTTAAACAACAACAATCGGGCAAGATATCAATTGAACAACTACAAAACACAATGACACCAGCACTAAATTTAACTTAAAGAACAACAGGCTAGCTAATCATCAATTTAACAACAACAACAAAACACACTGTTATATATATAGACAGAAAAGGCAAAAATAGTGGTAGGTCACCATGACTGTTAAAATTTTAAAAAATAATTTGTAATGCCACCGTCGTGTCAATCTGTCCAAAAAGTTGAAAAGTTCATGAAATAGCTAAATAAGACATTTTTGAAGTCTAATCATTTATTCATTGGTCACAATTCTGCTAAAATTGTATTAAAGTAAAGAACATTTAATTACAATAGCATTTAAAGCTCATCTTTATGTAAAACCTATATTTTTTTACAAAATCTGTTGAGACCATTACCACAATTTATGCACAAATTAGCCCATAATGATACATATGACGCTTTCTGATTGGCTGAAAAATGATTATCGTTTATGTTCAGCCAATCAGAAATCGTTGACTGTAGTCCACAGACGTGGTAAAATATTGCCATTGGCTTATACAGCCGTTAACACCCAAGTCCACATATTATATAAAGGATTTTTTTTTTTGGATCAAGTGCTCTGGATTCCCTGTGATCCCTACCATGTGTCGTTGGGGTTCATGAGAACTAGTCCTGACTAAAGTTGTATTAGAACATTTAAAGGGCCATAACTCTGTCAAAAATCATTCAACCAGAACATGATCATCCCTGTCAAGTTTCACTGAAATCCAGCCTGGGGTTCAGGAGAACAAGTCCAAACAAATGTTCTGTATAACAGGCCATTACTCTGCCAAATATCATTCAACCAGATAACAGCAATAATATATGTGCAGCTAGGCTTGATCTTGATTATCCCTACAAAGTTTCTTTGAATTCAGGTCAGGGCTTCAGGAGAACTAGTCCAGACAAAAGTTTGTATATAAGGGGCCATACTTTGCCAAAAATCAAGTGGAATACAGCAATGATCTGTGCAACTAGGATTTCTGCTGGCCAGGGGTTCAGGAAAACTAGTCTGGAAAAAGTTTGTGCATTAAAACCTTTAAAGAGCCATCAACTCTGCTAAAAATCATTGGTTCTCATCATCCTAGCAAAGTTTCATTGAAATCTGGTCACAAGTTCAGAAGCGACTAGTTGGACAATGTGTGTGTATTAAAACCTTTAAAGGGTCACAACTTCTTTGTTGTTCAGGTCTTCAGTGGTCAGGCCATTATTATTGATGTTCAGGTCACTGATGTTGTTGTTCTGTTCCATGTTGTTGTTGTTGATTTCAGGTCACTGATGTTGTTGCCCTGGTCATTGTTGTTGTTGTTGTTCTGGTCATTGTTGTTGTTTTGGTCATTGCTGTTGTTTGTCAGGTCAATGTATTTGTCATTGGTGTTGTCACTGTTGTTCAGGTTGTTGTTGTTGTTGTTGTTTTCAGATCATTGTTGTTCTTGCTGTTGATGTTTTTTGGGTCATTGCCCTTCTTGTTGTTGTTCTTGTTCAGGTCATTGTTGTTGTTGTCCAGGTCATTGTTGTTGTTGTCCAGGTCATTGTTGATGTTCATATCACTGCTGTTGTTGTCCAGTTCATTGCTGTTGTTGTTCAGGTCATTGTTGTTGTTGTTGAGGTCATTTTGTTGTTCAGTTCATTCTTGTTATTTAGGTTGCTGTTGTTGTTGTTCAGGTCATTGTTGTTGTTGTTATTCAGGTCATTGTTGTTGTTTTTCAGGTCACTGCTGCTGATGTTGTTCATGTCATTGTTGTTGTTTTTCAAGTCATTGCTGCTGATGTTGTTCATGTCATTGTTGTTGTTTTTCAAGTCATTGCTGCTGATGTTGTTCATATCTTGTCATTCAGGTCATTGTTGTTCCGGTTGGTGTTGTTTTGTTCAGATCACTGTTTTTGTTTAGATCACAGTTTTTGTTCAGATCACTGCTTTTGTTCAGGTCAGTGCTATTGTCAGGTCATTGCTGTTGTTGTTGTTCCTGTTGTTGTTTTGTTCAGATCACTGTTTTTGTTTAGGTCATTGTTGATGTTCAGGTCCTTGCTGTTGTTCAGGTCAATGCTGTTGTTCAGGTCATTGTTGTTGTTCAGGTCATTGTTATTGTTCATGTCATTGCTGTTGTTGTAGTTCCTGTTGTTGCTTTTGTTTAGGTCATTGCTATTGTCAGGTCATTGCTGTTGTTGTTGTTCCTGTTGTTGCTTTTTTCGGGTCATTGCAGTTGTTCAGGTCATTGTTGTTGCTCAGGTCATTGTTGTTGCTCAGGTCATCATTTAGGTTATTGTACAGGTCCTTGTTGTTTCTGTCACTTTTGTTGTTGTTGTCATTATTTTAGAAGTGTTTTCGTTGCTGTTGTTCAGCTCACTGTTGTTGTTTTTTCAGGTTATTGTTGTCATTCACATTGTTGTTTTTCAGGTCGTTGTTGTTTTTCAGTCATTGTTCTTGTTGTTGTTCTGTTATGAATTGAGGCCATTGTTGTTGTTGTTGCTCCTGTTGTTGTTCAGGTCATTGTTTTGTTCAGGTTGATCTTCTTGTTGTTTTCAGGTAATTGTTGTTGTTCAGGTCATTGTTGTTGTTCAGGTCATCATTCAGGTTGTTGATGTTTGGGTAGTTGTTGTTTCGGTCATTTTTGTGTTGTTGTCATTGTTGTTTTTTAGGTTGTTTTTGTTGTTTGTCAGGTCGTTGTTGTCATTCAGGTCATTGCTGATGTTGTTCAGGTTGTTGTTTTTCAGTCATTGTTGTTTTTCAGTCATTGTTGTTGCTCAGATCATTGTTGTTGTTTTTGTTCAGGTGTTGATGTTGTTGTTGTTGTTGTTCTGTCATCAATTCAGGTCATTGTTGTTGTTGTTGTTCAGGTCATTGTAGTTGCTCAGGTCAATGTGGTTATTGTCACTCAAATTGTTGTTGTTGTTGTTCTTCAGGTCATTGTTGTTGTTGTTCAGGTCATTGTCATTGTTGTTCAAGTCTTTGTTGCTGTTGTTCAGGTCTTTTGTTGTTGTTGTTCAGGTCACTGTTGTTCAGGTCTTTGTTGTTGTTGTTATTCAGGTCACTGGCATTGTAGTTCAGGTCTTTGTTGCTGTTGTTCAGGTCATTGTCGTTGTTGTTCAGGTCTATGGCATTGTCGTTCAGGTCTTTGTTGCTGCTGTTCAGGTCATTGTCGTTCATTATATAATATTTATAAAGTGACACATAGTGCAGCAAATGTCCCTGCAATATTCAGGTGAAGCATAAAGAGTTAAAGGGACACACGGCAATCTTGATTTTTTAAAAACTAATGGCATCCCGTTACTTTTCCTACATATCTTGCATTTGTTCAATCTTTAATATTAATTAAAGGAATAGTATTCAGCAAATTGGTTTTGCATATTATTAACTGTTGATTACATTGCACCAATAATATATTTAAATTTATGGTAGAGTAAGACGAATACAAGAAATCTCGAAATTTTATTTAATTATATGCAATCAGGTTTTCGATAAATAAATCGAGATGGTAATTCCAATGCTTGATATAAACACTTCAAGTTTGCCGTGTGTCACTTAAACAACACCACAACCATCTAGCTACATGTTTTAAGCACTTGTTAAAATGTTTATGTAATACATAATACAGAAAGGGGTCTTCCTTTCCCTATCTTCTAATAATTAATAAAACTTAATATCTGAATTTGCTCTGGCGGCAAGGGTTGCAAATCCTTTCAGCCTTCTAGTTACTTATATTGTGACAAATAATACTTATTACTGCATACGCCATGACTCGACTTTCGTTTGCTTTCAATGTAACTGGAAACATTTTGTCGGGCCTTCAATAAATCTCAGAAATTATTGTTGAGTCCTTAATTGTTTGGTTGAAATTTAGTTGTAGGGTCTAAGACCCAATAATTTTTTTCGAACAGAGTTGCATTCCCTACACCATCGAATTATCTTTTAAATGGACATTTGATACTGATAACAGATTATAGGGTCTAGACCCAATAATTTTTAGTTTTGCCCAACAGTCGCTTTATATATCATATGGAGAGTATATAGGGTGCCGACAATTGACCAAATTTGAGTATGTATATATATACTGAACCAAACAGCTAACGCACCAGTAGACAATACCTTTAATGTATGAACTTATTATATGCTGACTGATACCGTTGGAGACAGGCGATCTAAATGTTTTTTTAAATTTACAGTCGTTATTGACAAGATATTAGCTTGTTCAGAATGAAATTTATTTTGATTTATTGATTGTTATTATTGAGATATTAAAGGTATTGTCTGCCGGTGCTGATATATATATAACTAGAAGACTGCCATAGCCATATTATGCAAATTCTCGACAAAAAATATTATTTCCTGAAGCTTTAGACTTGTAAGGAAGTGTTGATTCTTATGGATGGCGGGAGGTCTACAGTACTGGTTCTACCCAGGAAAAGTGGGTGATCTGCCTCCACCACAAAAATAATCAACCCGTCAAATATAATATAATATAAATATTATATAACCTTTCATGTGTTTAAAATGATGTAAAACACCATACAAACAAATAGAAATTCCCTGACAATTTTCTAACTTTGAAAAGAAAAGAGGCTCAAGAGGATAGGTATCGCTCTACTGGATTTATAAATTTGGTGGAAATCAAGTGAAAAAAAAAAGCATCTAAAAACTGGCAGGAGATCGGGGGTTTGTGATGAGGGATCAGATAGGATGGGTCGATCAAATGGGATGGGGTCTCAGATATGGCTATTCCAAAATTCTCTAAGCTTTTTCAATACATTCTGAACAAATATGGCAAAGATCGGATGGAAAAATTAAGGACATGGAGTGCTACAATTTTTAAATAATTCAAGGGCCATAACTCTCCTGTTTCTGGTCTGATATGGCTAGTTTTTATAATTCTTTTATGACTGTAACAACTTCACAAATTAACTAGAAGGGTGTTCCAAGGAACACTCGTGTCATGGGGTCGTGCTTATTTCAGTATGGACAATCTAACTATACAGTTTGAAGACGGGGTGTGCAATCGTTCATGATTTATGGAGCAGGGCCCCGTTTTATGAAACAACTTACTACCATTCTTAAAGTTTATGAAAAAAGGGCACAAATCACACAGCATTGGATATGTCAATGGCATTTTAATAATTGATAAGGAAGAACTGTATATAGTTTCAGGACCATAGGTCAGTATCTGGACATTGACAGTCTTTGAATTAATTTTTTTGTGTCACTCGCCCGAATTCTTATATACTCAATGAAAACCCGTACATATTCCTTTAGCCAGACTATATACAACTGTATACAGTTTCATGACCATAGGTCAATATTTGGACATTGACAGTCTTTGACTTAATTTTTTTGTGTCACTCTCCCGAATTCTTATATACTCAATGAAAACCCGTACATATTCCTTTAGCCAGACTATATACAACTGTATACAGTTTCATGACCATAGGTCAATATTTGGACATTGACAGTCTTTGACTTAATTTTTTTGTGTCACTCTCCCGAATTCTTATATACTCAATGAAAACCCGTACATATTCCTTTAGCCAGACTATATAATTTTTTAAAAAATCACTAGCTCGAATGACAGTTTACTAGCCCTGGGGTTCAGGCTGGTGGATTAATTCGAAGACTGAGTCATTGGTGTTTCAAAGGGAAATAATTCTAAAACTATGAATCGTAATAACAGGTCACTTTCAGATAAATTCATTAAAGCATGCTGAAGATGATGTTGTAGAACTAATACATAGAAAGTTATAAATAAACCATATAATCAAGGAAAAGTTATAAATAAACCATATAATCGAGAAATAGTTCCAGATTAAACCTTTTATCTCAAGGGAAAACGTTAGAACAGCCTGTAGAATGGTGGGATTGGGCAGGCACTCCATGTTGACAGCCTATAGTATGGTGGGAATGGTCAGGCACTCCATGTTGACAGCCTGTAGAATGGTGACATCATGTAGAATGGTGGGATTGGGCAGGCACTCCATGTTGACAGCCTGTAGAATGGTGGGATTGGGCAGGCACTCCATGTTGACAGCCTATAGAATGGTGGGATTGGGCAAGCACTCTATGATGACAGCCTGTAGAATGGTGGGATTGGGCAGGCACTCCATGCTGACAGCAAGTAGAATGGTGGGATTGGGCAGGCATTCCATGTTGACAGCCTGTAGAATGGTGGGATTGGGCAGGCATTCCATGTTGACAGCCTGTAGAATGGTGGGATTGGGCAGGCACTCCATGTTGACAGCATGTAGAATGGTGGGATTGGGCAGGCATTCCATGTTGACAGCCTGTAGAATGGTGGGATTGGGCAGGCAGTCCATGTTGACAGCTTGTAGAATGGTGGGACAGGGGATGAACTCCCATGTTAATAGCCTGTAGAATGATGGGATAGGGGATGAACTCCCATGTTTACAGCCTGTAGAATGGTGGGATAGGGGATGAAATCCCATGACTGTATCAATCGTTAACTGACTCTAAAATGGTAGGACAGGGCGGGGCAGTCTGTTTTAAAAGCCTGTATAGTTGTTGGTCAAGGATGGTAGGCATTCCATGCTAGCAGCCTGTAGAATGGTGGGATAGGGTAGGCACTCCATCAACTAGTCTGTAGAATGGTGGGACAGGGCAGTCACTCCATGCTAACAGCTTGTAGTATAGTTGGACAGGACAGGCACTCCATTTTAACAGCCTGTAGTATAGTGGGACAGGACATGCACTCCATGTTATAAGCCTGTAGAATTATGGGACAGGACAGGCACTCAGTGTTAAAATCATGTAGTATTAAAAGACAATGAGGGCACTCCATGTTAAAAGCCTGTAGTATAGTGGGATAGGACAGGCACTCCACGTTAACAGCCTGTAGTATAGTGGGACAGGACAGGCACTCCATGTTAACAGCCTGTAGTATAGTGGAACAGGGAGGAAACTCCAGGTTAACAGCCTGTAGAATGCTGGGACAGGACAGGCACTCAGTGTTAACAGCATGTAGTATTAAAAGACAATGAGGGCGGCACTCCATGTTAAAAGCCTGTATTATAGTGGGATAGGACAGGCACTCCATGTTAACAGCCTGTAGTATAGTTGGACAGGACAGGCACTCCATGTTAACAGCCTGTAGTATAGTGGGACAGGGAGGACACATCTGTAAAATGGTTGGACAGGGCAGGCACCCATGTAAACAGCCTGTAGAATGGTGGGACAGGACAGGCACTCCATGTTAACAGCATGTATAATTGTGGGACAGGACAGGCACTCCATGTTAACAGCATGTAGTATTGTCGGACAATGAGGGCACTCCATGTAGTATTGTCGGACAATGAGGGCACTCCATGTTAACAGCGTGTAGTATTGTCGGACAATGAGGGCACTCCATGTTAACACCGTGTAGTATTGTCGGACAATGAGGGCACTCCATGTTAACAGCGTGTAGTATTGTCGGACAATGAGGGCACTCCATGTTAACAGCGTGTAGTATTGTCGGACAATGAGGGCACTCCATGTTAACACCGTGTAGTATTGTCGGACAATGAGGGCACTCCATGTTAACACCGTGTAGTATTGTCGGACAATGAGGGCACTCCATGTTAACACCGTGTAGTATTGTCGGACAATGAGGGCACTCCATGTTAACACCGTGTAGTATTGTCGGACAATGAGGGCACTCCATGTTAACACCGTGTAGTATTGTCGGACAATGAGGGCACTCCATGTTAACAGCGTGTAGTATTGTCGGACAATGAGGGCACTGCATGTTAACAGCGTGTAGTATTGTCGGACAATGAGGGCACTCCATGTTAACAGCGTGTAGTATTGTCGGACAATGAGGGCACTGCATGTTAACAGCGTGTAGTATTGTCGGACAATGAGGGCACTTCATGTTAACAGCATGTAGTATTGTCGGACAATGAGGGCACTCCATGTTAACAGCGTGTAGAATTGTCGGACAATGAGGGCACTGCATGTTAACAGCGTGTAGTATTGTCGGACAATGAGGGCACTCCATGTTAACAGCGTGTAGTATTGTCGGACAATGAGGGCACTCTATTGTAACAGCATGTAGAATGGTGGGACAATGAAGGCACTCCATGTATTATAAACAGCCTGTAAATTGTGGGACAGGGCGACAACTCTATATATTGTTAACAGCCTGTAGAATGGCGGGACAGGGCAGAAACTCTGTGTATTATTAAAAGCCTGTAGAAGGTTTAATTATACTAAATCAGCCGGATGTGCTCACCTATTGCATTCAAAGTCTGTATTTAAGAGTGGTTATCTTCTTTTCTTTAAACACCAAGTCTGTTTTTAGTGCAGTTTCCTGTTATTTTTAGATAAATGTTGTTGATATTTATTTGAACATGCCGCTCATCATGTTTTTGACAGTTTTTGATATAAATTTCAGAAGTGAAAGTTACATATAGACAGGATATGAAATTGCAAGGAGTGAAAAATAACGTTGACCTTTGACCGAGCGTTAGTATACAGCTGAAGAAATGTTTCTTAGAAGATATTCAAACCCCCTATTTCCTTGTTGATGTTTAATAGAAGACATGTTTATTTGCATAATAAAGTAAGTTTCCCAGAATTCTAACCAGGTTTTAGTTTTTAACAGCTTGTCAACATTCTCACTTTACTATAGAAGGGGCATGGAGACTCATTTACGCTATTATAACCTGGAATGATGGGACAGGGCTGCAGGCACTCCATTTTCTGCTTACAATCTGAAGAGTGCTGGAACAGGGTGGGCAATCCATGTTAACACCCTGTAGAATGGTTTGACAAATGGGAGAACTCCATGTTAACAGCCTATAGAATTTGGAACAGTGGGGGCACTCCATGTTACGAGTCTGTAGAATGGTGGGACATTGGGGGGAATCCATGTTAACAGGCTGTAGAATATCGGACAATGGGGGCACTCATGTTAACAACCCAAAGAATGGTGTAAAAGTCACAAGGCGGGCACTCCATGTCAACCACCTGTAGAATGGTGGGATAGGCTTGGCACTCCATGTATTGTTAAAGGGAGTATATCAAAACGACTTTTTTTAAATTGTTCGAACACATTAGTTTTGTGTTTGACAGATAACAATAAATTAAATCAATAATATTAATGCACCGAAAAAAATTACATTGAACATATAAAATAAAGGCCTGAAGAAGGCATTTCATAGCTATGACAATGCGCCTATTTTAAACTTGGCAGTAAAAATAACACAAGCATCATATGTAGTTATCATCGAGGTGAAATACATGACAGATATTAATAACTCTGAGATTCCTCTATGGCCTGATAAAAATTGCTGTAATTTATAATTATTAATTATATCACTGTACTATAAACCAGAAATGGGTGCCAATACCACCCAACGCTCGCCTTTCTAAAATCATTCAATATGGATAACAGCCTAAATAAAAGTTTAGTTCCATGATAAAAAGAGATATATGTTGACCATTGAAACTACAACTATACAATGTTGACCCAATTAAAGAACCTTTTAAAATGTTAACCTTTGAAAAAAAGAGTTGATCTTAAACCCAAATGTTGACCAAATAAAAAAAACAAGAGGTCAATGACCTTGAAGCTCTACTGATTGATTTTGATTTCAGGAAGTAGTCGCTACAGACTTGTTTTTTGAAAAATTATTTTAGCCGTGGCGGCCATCTTGAATTTCCGGCCGACCTGAAATTTTGCTAGGATCAATTAGACATCAAGAGCAACATTCCTGTGAAGTTTCATGAAAATCCGTCAAGTAGTTTCACAGGAATAGTCGCTACAAGTTTTCATCATATAACTCTATGTAAACAAAGATGGCCGCTGACAGCCATGTTTAACGTCGAATCAAAATAATGTTTGACTCTGATAACCATCATGTCATGCTGATCATTTTACAAAAAGTCCCATATCAATATCACTTATAGTTTTCAAGACGTAGTCGCTACAAACTTCTTTTTTAAAAAATCTAATTTTAGCTGTGGCGGCCATCTTGAATTTCTGGCCAATCTGAAATTTTGCTAGGATCAATTAAACATTAAGAGCAACATTCCTGTAAAGTGTCATGAAAATCTGCCAAGTAGTTTCAAAGGATTAGTCGCTACGAGTTTTTACTATATAACTCTATGTAAACAAAGATGGCCGCTGGCAGCCATGTTTAACGTTGAATCAAAACAATTTTTGACAAGGACCAACATCATGTCATGCTGATCATTTTACAAAAAGTCCAATATTAATATCACTTATAGTTTTCAAGTAGTAGTCGCTACAAACTTGTATTTTGAAAATCTATTTTTAGCCATGGCAGCCATCTTGAACTTCTGGGCGACCTGAAATTTCGCTAGGATCAATTACACATCAAGAGCAACATTCCTGTGGCCTCGTGTAGTATTAAAGTTGTGTAAATATATATGTATTTTGATTATTAATATGTGCTACTGTTTGTTGATATACATCTCATTATAACTTGAAAGAAAGCAAGGGTTGTGTGTAATGTAATTTCTCTAAGTGTCAATATGATTGTGTTACTGTTTGTCCGATATAATGTTTGTTCTAGTAAAAAAACGTGGGGCTTGAAAATAGACAAATAAATATGTTTTTTCGTTGGTGTATTTGCTATGGAGCACTTTGGCAGTTTGATATCATAGTATATTTATTTTAACAATTTTTATATGCAACACAAATAAAATTTAGCTTATATCGTGTATTATTAATGCTATAGTAATGATGTGTAGATATAATGCCTTTAATTATCAATACGATTATGTTTGTCCGATATAGATATTAATTTTCAAAAACGGCTAGACAAATATAGATCATTAGGCAATCTAGTGCCAGCTAGAATCATATATATTATACTAACCACATTTTTGAATTAATCTAACCTAAGCCTGATAGCATTACCATTTAGGACCTACCTTGTTACCTTGTTAACATTTTGATCCAAATATTTAAAATTATGCGACATATTCATGGCTTAGTCACTGATTTTAACACAGTCAAAGTACGAACGAGTACAATGTGTGATATGCAGAGGAGAAAATGTTGTTGCCATATTAGAAAAAACGGACATTGTTGTGTACACTATTTTTTAGAATTTACTGTTTGGTCAATGAAAATCCATCATTTATATTATACATGTAGAAGCTCAACAATTATGAACAACAGATTGAACACATGTTACATTGTTTACATTAAATATAGCTCAACATGCATGAAATCTTTACAAATTATACTATTTTTAAACTATGTAAGATATTAAAAATGAGTAATATAAAATTTGGAAGTTTAAACTGTAGGGGTTTGTACTCAGATCAATTAAAGAGGAGAGACATATTTTCAAGGTGCAGTGATAGATATGACATTACTTTTCTTGTTGACACACACTCAACAAAAGAAATAGAAAACAAATGGAGGACCGAATGGGGCTTTGATGCAAAATTTTCCTCATTCTCTAGCTCAAGTAGAGGTACGGCTATTCTCTTTAAAAATACATTTAGTTATGCTGTAAATAATGAATTTATCGATCCTTTGGGGAATTTTATAGTTTTAGATGTTACAATACAAGAGCAAAGGATGACTATTGCTGTAGTTTATGGACCAAATGCAGACAAACCTCAATTTTTTCAGGATTTTTTTAATGTTGTTGAAAGTTTCGGTAATACTTCTTTTATTATCGGTGGTGATTGGAACGTGCCATTAAATTATGAGATAGATACCTACAACTATAAACACAAAAATAACATAAAATCAAATGAAACAATTTTAAGCATTATGGAACTTTTAGATCTACATGACATCTGGAGAATTAGTAATATTAACAGCAAAAGGTACACTTGGAGGGGCCCCTTTAATAAAATGGCACGCTTAGACTATTTCCTTGTCTCGTCTGACTTTCAAGATTGCGTCGAGAAATGTTCAATTGATATTAGTTATAAATCTGACCACTCAGCCATTTCTGTGCACTTATTATTTATTGATCAACAACGGGGCCGGGGTACATGGAAATTTAATAACAGCTTATTAACAAATGCTGAATTTGTAAATATTGTCAAACAAACTATTTCTGAAACAATAGACCAATATAAAGTGAACAATTTAAATGATGAACAAGAAATACGATTTAATATAGATGATCAACTATTCTGGGAAACGCTTAAACTTATGATTAGGGGCAAAACCATATCATTTGCTTCCTTTTTAAAACGAGAGAAAAATAAGAAAGAAAATGAAATAGAAACTAAACTTAAACAATTATATGTTTTATTAGACAATGGAGACAATTCTGTTAAAAATGAAATTGATCAATTACATATAGAGCTAAAAACAATCCGGGATGAAAGAATAAGGGGAATTATTTTGAGAACAAAAGCGAAATGGAAAGTAGAAGGGGAAAAATCTACTAAATACTTCTGCAATTTAGAAAAAAGGCAATACACAGAAAAATTAATACCAAAAATTATAAAAAGTGATGGAAATGAAATAACAGACTTAAAAGAAATACTTCAAGAGCAAAAACAATTTTATGAAACTCTTTACAGCTCTAAACCTTTAATACCCTTATCACAGGAAAACGAACGTTTATTTTTTGATACAAGCAATCCTTTTTTAAACAAGTTAAACGAAGAAGAACGCGACTCGTTAGAGGGACTTCTTAGCGTAAATGAATGTTTAAATGCTTTAAAAAATATGAAAAATGATAAATCTCCAGGTTCAGATGGCTTTACTGCTGAATTTTATAAATTCTTTTGGAAAGATATTGGTATTTTTATGGTTAGATCTTTGAATCAAGGATACGAGTTCAAGTCGTTATCAGTTACTCAAAGGCAAAGTGTGATCACTTGTCTTCCTAAGGAAGGTAAATCAAAACTGCATTTAAAAAACTGGAGACCTATTTCGCTTATAAATGTGGATGGGAAAATTGCGTCCTCAGCTATTGCCAATCGAATTAAATCAATACTCCCAAAACTAATATCGGAAAGTCAAACAGGGTTTTTAAAGGGACGACAAATGGGTGACTTAACACGACTTATATCTGACCTTATTTTAAAATGTGATGAAGAAAATATACCCGGACTTCTTGTTTTACTAGACTTTGAAAAAGCTTTCGATTCTTTAGAATGGAAATTTATAGAAAAATGTTTACGTTTCTTTAATCTTGGAGATTCAATTTTAAACTGGTTTCACACTTTTTATAATAATGTATCTAGTTGCGTACTGAATAACGGACATTGTTCAGATTTTTTTTCAATTCAAAGAGGTGTTCGACAAGGCGATCCTCTTTCGCCGTATATTTTTATAATATGTGTTGAATTTTTAAGTGCTGCTTTGAAATATCACCCCGATATAAATGGTATACGTGTAAGAGACTCTGAATATTTATTAAACCAATATGCTGATGACTCCTCTCTTTTTCTGGAGGATGATGAAAAATCATTAAATAATGCCCTTCAAATAGTGGACAAATTTTACCTTTGCTCCGGTTTAAAAGTAAATTTTGACAAAACCCAAATTATATGGATAGGAGCAAGAAAAGGTTGTCGCGAAAAACTTCATACTGATAAACCAGTGATCTGGAATTATAAAGGAGATTTTAAAATTCTAGGAATAACTTATAACTTAGATAAAGACAACTATTTTATAAATAATTATCATGATAAACTTAATAAAATGAAAAATCTGTTAAACGACTGGTCTTTTAGAAATCTTACGCTTATTGGCAAAACAACAGTTATCAAAACGCTTGCACTTCCCATCATAATTGACTGCTTAACTGTCCTTCCTGACCCCCCAGATCATATTTTCCAAGAATTTCAAAATATTTTACTTAATTTCTTATGGTCGGGGAAAATGGATAAGATTAAACGAACGGTTATAATAAATTCAATAAAAAACGGTGGTCTTAAGTTTCCACATATAAAATCACTAAGCCAGTCACTGAAACTAGTATGGGTTAAAAAACTTTTAGATCCTGAAATATTCTCACCGTGGAAAACACTTGTTCTAAATGATCTAGACGAGTTTGGTGGATATAAAGTGTGGTATCTCCATAAAGATGGAATTAATAAAATAGCAAACTATCAAAATAGTTTTTGGAAAAATGTAATGCATTCATGGGCTTGTTTAGACTGTGAATGTATAACAAACGCAATTGAAATGTTATCAGAACCTTTATTTTATAACTCAAATATTGCTTTAACGTGGGATTTAAATATCGTTAAAGCTTTTTGTCAAAAGGGGGTGTTCTTTATAAATGACATTGTTAGTGAACAGTGCAACTTATTGTCCTATACAGAATTTTCAGATAAATATGACATACGGATTCCATTTACTATATACTATGGTCTACTCAATGCAATTCCAAATACATGGAAAACAAGTATTAAACATGAAACTAGAATTGAACATCCTATAAATAAAAATATCAACAAATTAAAGGCAACAAAAAAGGTTAACTTTACTTTTAATCCAGAATTCTTAAAAAATATTGCAGAAACACCTAACAAATCCCAGCAAAAATGGAATAAAGAACTTGGAATAGCCTTACAAACTGAGGACTGGGAAATGTTATACGAACAAAATTTTAAAATAACTGATGATACCTATCTGCAGAGCCTGCAGTTCAAAATATTTCATCGTATTTTGTTTACCAATGCCAAACTTTATCAGTGCAAAATGTCCGAAACAGAACTATGTACGTTTTGTAACAACTCGAAAGAAACAGTTTTACATTTATTTTATGAATGTATGTATCCAAAAAATGTCCTTTTACGTTTTTTTGAAAAAATCAAGAATCAATGTGGTATTGATGTGCAAATAAAGCCCCAGGAAATCCTCCTATATGTTGAACAGAATGAAAACGTCATTCACTCGATAATTAATATTTGTCTTCTCATTTTTAAAAGTTATGTCTACTCCTGTAAACTGAAACAATGTCTCCCAAATTATAGCGTTTTTATTGAGCATTTGAAGAGATATAAACACCTTGAATTATTCTCATTATATATGTACCCTGAAAAGAAATCTAATGCTATTAAGGCGAGATGGAACACTGTGAATAATATCTTTAACAATTAAACCATAACATTCACAACGTTTATTCCACCTTTTAATACTGATGCTTTAAAGGTGTATATTAATGTTACTTTAGTTTGTACAGATTTCATTACATGTCTGTTCTTCTCAATCTAGTTTCATCGAATGTATTCTTATATGCAATTTTTGCCTAAAATGTGTTTGTATTTATATCATGTATGCATGTACACATATTTATATCATGTATGTATGTACACAAGTGTCTGAATAAAATTATCAAAAACAAAAAAAAAAAACATTCCTGTGAAGTTTCATGAAAATCCGTTAAGTAGTTTCAGAGGAGTAGTCGCTACAAGTTTTCATCATATAACTCTATGTAAACAAAGATGGCCACTGGCAGCCATGTTAAACGTCCAATCAAAATAATGTTTGACTCTGATAACCATCATGTCATGCTGATCATTTTACAAAAAGTCCCATATCAATATCACTTATAGTTTTTAAGACGTAGTCGCTACAAACTTCTTTTTTAAAAATCTATTTTTAGCTGTGGCGGCCATCTTGAATTTCTGGCCGATCTGAAATTTTGCTAGGATCAATTAGACATTAAGAGCAACATTCCTGTAAAGTTTCATGAAAATCTGTCAAGTAGTTTCAAAGGAGTAGTCGCTACAAGTTTTTACTATATAACTGTATGTAAACAAAGATGGCTGCTGGCAGCCATGTTTAACGTTGAATCAAAACGATTTTTGACAAGGACCAACACCATATCATGATGATCATTTTAGAAAAAGTCCCATATCAATATCACTTATAGTTTTCAAGAAGTAGTCGCTACAAACTTGTATTTTGAAAATTTATTTTTAGCCGTGGCGGCCATCTTGAATTTCTGGCCGACCTGAAATTTTGCTAGGATCAATTAGACATCAAGAGCAACATTCCTGTGAAGTTTCATGAAAATCCGTCAAGTAGTTTCAGAGGAGTAGTCGCTACAAGTTTTCATTATATAACTCTATGTAAACAAAGATGGCCGCTGGCAGCCATGTTTAACGTCAAATCAAAAACGATTTTCGACAAGGACCAACATCATGTCATGCTGATCATTTTAGAAAAAGTCCCATATCAATATCACTTATAGTTTTCATGAAGAAGTCGCTACAAACTTGTTTTTTAAAAACCTATTTTTAGATCTGGCGGCCATCTTGGATTTCACATCAACATGAATTTTTGCTAGGATCAACTAGACTTCATGGGCAACATTTCTGTAAAGTTTCTTGAAAATCCATTCAGTAGTTTCAGAGGAGTAGTCGCTACAAAAAAAAGTTTACGGACGGACAGACGGACAGACAGACGGACGGACGACGGACGCCGCACCACGGCATAAGCTCTGCTGATCTCTGATCAGTAGAGCTAAAAATTAAAAAAAAAAAAGACCTTTGAACGCAAATTTTTACCTTGACTGTGACCTTGACCTTTAAATTTCATAAGGTCATGCGGGATTTGTAAAGAACTGTATATATATATATCGAACATTTACTGAAGAAATGAAAGAGTATACACAATGTGAATATTTTGTGACCCAAAAGTGACCTATGAACCCAGAATTTTACAAATGTGACCTTGACCTTCATATATTGGTACGGTCACATGGATATTGTCATGAAGTGTATACATGTATATTGAAAGTTTGATGAAGAAATATAAAGAAATGAAAAAGTTATAGCCAATATTAAGTTTTTGTTACAACGGTAAAAAGGCCGCAAACAATGAAAAAAATCAGTGCAGGTACTCTATGTTTACAGCCTGGAGAATTGTGAGGTAGGGCAGCCACTCCATGTTAACAGCCTGTAAAATGCTGGGAGAGGGTGGGAACTCCTTGTTTTGTAAAAGGCCTGTAGAATGGTGGGATAGGGTGTTAACATGTTAACAGCATGTAGAATGGTGTGATAGGGCTGGCACTCCATGTATTGTTTAGTCTACAGAAGGCCTCTATAGCCCAGTGGTAAGAGCACTGTGCCCACAAGTGTAAAGTTGTGAGTTCAAACACTGCTGGTGTCTCCATATAATATTTTATTAATTCATTGCTCATCTTTCATTACCATTCAGCATAAGCCACATTCTCGGCCCTCAAAGAAGTTGGAAGAAGTAAGTACCTCACTGCTGTCTGATGATTATGCTAGGCCGACATTTATTGAAAGAAGGAACGCTCAAGACAGAATTCATTTGTTCTTAGTCTGGCGCATCGGAAGTATGCAGTGGCCAGTAGCCTAGTAGTGGCAATGTAGCTTGATTGCCACTGAGTAGTATGTGGAGGCTGCGTCACAATAATAGACTATAATAAATGACACATCAGTGATGTCCCAGAAACAGTCCACTCTAAGGAAAAAAGGAAACGATCAGGTGAATTGTGGGTGAAAAGCCAGTCAGCATAGAAACAGGGTATACAGTGGTTTCAACAGAAAGTGAGTCACGGCAGATAACCATCCAGTAAGAGGGACAACGCCAGAAGTGGCGAAAGATGGAGTGAGGGGAAGTGAAATATAGGAGCATATTAGAAGGGTTTAAAAGGTGAACAATGTTTTAAAAAACTAGATGGGTGTTCTGCTGAACACATGTGTCGCCTGTCAGTGCTTTGTCAGTATAACAAGGTTTTTTGGTCCCCGATAAATGACCTTGACAAATTGGCCTGAATTAGTTTTCATGAAGCAAAAAATGAGTATTTAACCCATATAATGACCTTCAGTGTGAGACCTTTATATTTTAGAATGGCCATGTTGATGTCATGACAAGTATATACTGAAAGTTTGATGAAGAAATATCAAGAAATGAGAAAGTTATAGCCAACGTTAAGTTTTTGTGAAGAAAAAAACAAGTACAATGACCTTCATTGTGACCTTGACCTTTATATTTTAGTATGGTCATGTTGATGTTGTTATGATCAGTACATATTGAAAGGTTGATGAAGAAATATCAAGAAATGAGGAAGTTATAGCCAACATTAAATTTTCGTGACGGACGGACGGACTGAAGGACGACAAAGTGATCCATATGTATCGCATTTTTCTTCAAAAAGGCAACACAAAAAGTATTATCAACAGCTTGTAGAATGGTAGAACAGAGAACAGGGTGGGAACTCCATGGTAATAGCCTGGAGAATGGTAGAACAGTGCAGGCACTCCATGTTAACAGCCGGTAGAATTCTGGGACATGGCAGGCACTGCATGTTAACAGCCTTTAAAATAGTAGGATAGGGTAGGCACTTAACAGCCTGTAGAACGGTAAGACAGGATTAGCACTAGGTATATATATAATCACTGGAAATTATTCATATCATGACAGCATAACATCTATGCTCAATGACCTTGAATGGCCAGAATAAAGGAAAGAAGAAAGAATAAACATCTTGTAGATTTTTATAAACCCTATAACATGATTCCAGTAACCATCCCAGAGTATGTTACCCCTTCCACTGGACACAAGACTTTGTGACTTTGCTTTCATCCAATTACACACTAATTACAAGCAGTACAAGAAGAGGATCCTCCCTCGAACCATACGACTACCCCCCTGACCTTGTGCATGCCTGCTCTGTAGAAGTATTCAGTAATCGTCTACAGACTTACACAGCCTAGACAACATGGCGGTTAATATTGTTTTTCAGTGTACAATAACAGAATTTTTACCATTTTGATGATGTCACATGCCCGTGATGCTACATGCCCTGGGCAGGATTAAAGTAGAAATATTGTTAACAGCCTGTAGAATTGTGGGACATGGTGGCCATTCCATGTTAACAGCCTGTAGAATTGTGGGACATGGTGGCCATTCCATGTTAACAGCCTGTAGAATGGTGGGACATGGTGGCCATTCCATGTTAACAGCCTATAGAATGGTAAGACAGGGCAGGCGCTCCATGTTAACAGCCTGTAGAATGGTAAGACAGGGCAGGCACTCTATGTTAACAGCCTGTAGAATGGTAAGACAGGGCAGGCACTCTATGTGAACAGCCTGTAGAATGGTGGGACAGGGTGAACAATCCATGTTAACAGCCTATAGAATGGTAAGACAGGGCAGGTGCTCCATGTTAACAGCCTGTAGAATGATAAGACAGGGCAGGCGCTCCGTGTTAACAGCCTATAGAATTTTAAGACACGGCAGGCGCTCCATGTTAACAGCCTATAGAATGGTAAGAAAGGGCAGGCGCTCCATGTAACAGCCTATAGAATGGTAAGACAGGGCATGCGCTCCATGTTGTAAGACAGGGCAGGCACTCCATGTTAACAGCCTGTAGAATGGCAAGACAGGGCAGGCACTCCATGTTAACAGCCTTTAGAATGGCAAGACAGGGCAGGCACTCCATGTTAACAGCCTGTAGAATGGTAAGACAGGACAGGCACTCCATGTTAACAGTCTATAAAAGGGTAAGATGGGGCAAGCACTCCATGTTAACAGCCTGTAGAATGGAAAGACAGGGCAGGCACTCCATGTTAACAGCCTGTAGAATGGTAAGACAGGGAAGGCGCTCCATGTTAACAGCCTGTAGAATGGTAGGCAGTGTATTAGCCAGCCAACCGTGCAACCGTGTTTTGCACGGACGTTTTTGAAAAATCGCAGCCAATATTTGGAGGAGTGGGTGGGGTAAAAAACAACAAAAAAAAAATGGGTAAAATCTTTCTTTTTTTTCCCCTAAACAACACTTCCAAACTCTTACTTTCTTGATATTGTCATGTTTTGTATACATTCATAGAAAAAAGATGATCTAAAATGCACCTTTTTTACCTTTATCTGTAATAAATACCCCAGAGACACCCACTTGTCACAAATTGGCACACAAAATGCGTGTTAGCAAATTATTTTGCATATTTGCACACCCAGTTCTTGAATTTCTGCTTAATACACTGATGGTGGAACAGGGTGGACACTCCATGTTAACAGGCTTTGGAATGGTAGGACAGGGCAGGCACTCCATGTTAACAGCCTGTAGAATTGTAAGACAGGGCAGTCACTCTATGTTAACAGTCTGTGGAATGGTGGAACAGAGCAGGCACTCCATGTTAGCAGCTTGTATAATGGTAAGCAAGGGCAGGCACTCCATTTTAACAGCTTATAGAAGGGTAAGACAGGGCAGGCACTCCATGTTAACAGCCTATATAATGGTAAGACAGAGCAGGCACTCCATGTTAACAGCCTGTAGAATGGTAGGACAGGGCAGGCACTCCATGTTAACAGCCTGTAGAATGGTAAGACAGGGCAGGCAGTCCATGTAAACAGACTGTAGAATGGTGGGACAGAGCAGGCACTCCATGTTTGCAGCCTGTAGAATGGTAAGACATGGCAGACGCTCAATGTTAACAGCCTGTGGAATGGTAGGACAGGGCAGGCACTCAATATTAACAGCCTGTAGAATGATAAGACACGGCAGGCAATCCATGTTAACAGCCTATAGAATGGTAAGATAGGGCAGGCACTCCATGTTAACAGCCTATAGAAGGGTAAGACAGGGCAGGCACTCCATGTTAACAGCCTGTATAATGGCAAGACAGGGCAGACACTCCATGTTAACAACCTGTAGAATGGCAAGACAGGGCAGGCACTCCATGTTAACAACCTGTAGAGTGGCAAGACAGGGCAGGCACTCCATGTTAACAACCTGTAGAATGGCAAGACAGGGCAGGCACTCCATGTTAACAGCCTGTAGAATGGTAAGACAGGGCAGGCACTCCATGTTAACAGCTTGTAGAATGGTAAGACAGGGCAGGCAATCCATGTTAACAGCCTGTCGAATGGTAAGACAGGGCAGGCACTCCATGTTAACAGCCTGTAGAATGGTAGGCAGTGTATTAGCCAGCCAACCGTTTTGCATGACGTTTTTGAAAAATCTGGCCAATATTTGGAGGAGTGGGAGGGGCTAAAAAAAACAAAAAAACATGGGTAAAACATTTTCTTTTTTTTCCCTAAACAACACTTCCAAACTCTTTCTTTCTTGATATTGTCATGTTTTGTATACATTCATAGAAAAAAAAAAGATCTAAAATGCACCTTTTTTACATTTATCTTTGATAAATACCCCAAAGACACTCACTTGTCACAAATTGGCACACAGACGCGTTTTAGCAAATTATTTTGCATATTTGCACACCCAGTTCTTGAATTTCTGCTTAATACACTAATGGTGGACAGGGTGGACACTCCATGTTAACAGGCTGTGGAATGGTAGGACATGGCAGGCACTCCATGTTAACAGTCTGTGGAATGGTAAGACAGGGCAGGCACTCCATGTTAACAGCCTGTAGAATGGTAAGACAGGGCAGGCACTCCATGTTAACAGCCTGTAGAATGGTAAGACAGGGTAGGCATTCCAAGCTAACAGCCTGTAGAATGGTAAGACAGGGCAGGCACTCCATGTTAACAGCCTGTAGAATGGTGGGACAGAGCAGGAACTCCATGTTAACAGCCTGCAGAATGGTAGGATATGGTAGGCACTCTATGTGAACAGCCTGTATAATGGTGTTCCGGGCAGGCACTCCATATTGATTTGCTATGAGCCAGAAGAATGCAGCAAGAAGACTGTCATGCCCAGTTAGGTCATTGTTTATTTAGAAGCTTGTATAATTCTGGGACAGGGCAGTCATTCCCTATTAAATATCTAAGAGCCTGGGTATTGGTAAAACACAGGGATGTGACACTGTTCAGATGTACCTAGGAACCTGGTTTACATGCCTATAGTGTTAGCCCACTAATATAACTGAATGTTCATAATGTATTCTTGAGAAACAGTGGTTATGAATTTTTGGGTGAATGGCATTTGAACAGATTGATGATATTAGGAGATGTTGATTTGTGGAGATTCTCAATTAACTTTCAATATAAAGCTGAAATTGGTATACTCAACATAGTTATATACGTAAAATGGGTATTTTAGCTCCTCTGTAACTGTAATATGCTTGGATAGTGCATGCTTCTGCAAAACTTTTATTAATCCTGTGTATAATGCACACAGATCAGTCTTATTATATCAAATTTAATCTTGCAACCTCTTTAACTCTTGTAAATTAAGTAACAAAGACAATAAACTGAAAGTTAATAGTACATATTGATTTACATTTTGACCACAGTCATGGAGGACAATACAATTGTAGTGTGCCAGAGTTTAGCCAACCCCCCAATTTTAGTTTTGAACTTCAAACAGACCTAATTTCATAACCATTGAAAATTGTTTGATGCAAACATATAAACATTGTCAAATGAAGCAAAATTCGAAATATTTGTTCTAGTCTTGCAACAACAAAATTAATTCAATTGTGTGTAGTAATTAGCAGTTAATTTGTTATGATGATATCATTTCAACACCGTCAACTGATGCATTATGAATGTTATTCAACACCGTCAACTGATGCATTATGAATGTTATTCCACCGTCAACTGATGCATTATGAATGTTATTCCACCGTCAACTGATGCATTATGAATGTTATCCAAAATCTTTATTAAAAGTCTAGCAACGACAACCTGTTGTTATGTTATGGAATTTACAATATTGCAAAACAAAAACAGCGTTTTTTGTGTGTTTTTGTATTCAGAAGAATAGGCATAAAAGTCAAACAGGAAATGATTTTGTTAACATTGTCAGTTGATTCAATATGAATGTAATTTAACATCTTAAGTCTATTCTAGCAGCAACACAATACATATTGCTAGACATAATTATCTATACTGACTTTAAGGGACACGCACCAGTTTTGAAAGATATATCAAGTATTAAAATGTGCACCACGATTCATTTATCCAGAATCATTTTGACTTAAAATCCGCATGCATATAAAAAAATTGTTACAGATTTATTCCTTATTCTACCTTAGTTTTTAAAGCTATTTTTGGTGCAATAATTAATACGTAAAAACAATACCAGAAATCTGCATAATATAATGAAATGAAATGAAATGTAAAAAAAAAAAATGACAGAATACACAAACAGCATTATGTTTTAATTTACAAGAAGTTATGCTCTCATTGGTATCATATTAACATTGTCAACTGATGCAGTATTATTCAAACTCTTTATTCCAGTCTAGCAACAACAAACTATAGTTCAACTTCATCAATCAAAAGCAAACTAGTTTTAAAAGATAATTAAGATGTGTGATCATTCTTAAAACCTATCAATTTTCATTTCCAATTTGAATTTTTAAAGCTTTCGTTTAAATATGGACTATGTGACACCTGCAGCAGTATCCGTGGTGACAATATACAGTCAATTGATGTAGTTTACCTTAGTGGCTACATTACCTTCCAGTTTTAAAACCCTAATCCCTGTATTGCCAACAGTCCATCAAGACTTTAGAACCAGGTCACCCATAGCCAACATTTATAGACTTAAAAATAACAACTTGGGAACAAAAACTGCTTATGAAGTTTACAACAACAATTTTAAGCCGAAACAATCATTGACCTAAGAATATTGAAGCAATAATATAGCCATACTGTTGTTATTCATTATCCTTTTTCAAGTTTAGTTACAACAAATTGATGTGTTGCTAAATGGAATTTACAAGATTGAGCTAAGAAAACAGCATTTTGTATGTTTGTAAGAAGTTGATATGCTGTTATTAAGAATTATTTTAACATTGTCAATAGATGCAATATTATTTAACTCCTTATTCCAGTCCAGCAACAACAAATTCATGTGTTGCTTGATGAATTTACAATAATGAGCTAAGAAAACAGAATTTTTTATGTTTGTAAAGAAGTTGATATGCTGTTATTGGAATTATTTTTACATTGTCAATAGATGCCATATTATTTAACTCCTTATTCCAGTCTACCAACAACAAATTCATGTGTTGCTAGATGGAATTTACAATACTGAGAAAAGAAAACAGCATTTTGTATGTAAGTAAAGAAGTTGATATGCTGTTATTATAATTATTTTAACATTGTCAATAGATGCAATATTATTTAGCTCCTTATTCCAGTCTAGCAACAACAAATTCATATGCTGCTAGATGGAATTTACAATATTGAGCTAAGAAAACAGCATTTTGTATGTTTATAAAGAAGTTGATATGCTGTTATTAGAAATATTTTAACATTGTCAATAGATGCAATATTATTTAACTCCTTATTCCAGTCTAGCAACAACAAATTCATGTGTTGCTAGATGGAATTTACAATATTGAGCTCAGAAAACAGCATGTTTTTATGTTAATAAGAAGTTAATATGCTGTTATTGGAATCATATTAACATTGTCAACAGATGCAGTATTATTCAAACTCTTTATTCCAGTCTAGCAACAACAAACTATAGTTCAACTTCATCAATCAAAAGCAAACTAGTTTTAAAAGATAATTAAGATGTGTGATCATTCTTAAAACCTATCGATTTTTATTTCCAATTTGAATTTTTAAAGCTTTCGTTTAAATAGTGACTATGTGACACCTGCAGCAGTATCCGTGGTGACAATATACAGTCAATTTGATGTAGTTTACCTTAGTGGCTACATTACCTTCCAGTTTTAAAACCCTAATCCCTGTATTGCCAACAGTCCATCAAGGCTTTAGACCCAGGTCACCCATAGCCAACATTTATAGACTTAAAAATAACAACTTGGGAACAAAAACTGCTTATGAAGTTTACAACAACAATTTTAAGCCGAAACAATCATTGAGCTAAGAATATTGAAGCAATAATATTGCCATACTGTTGTTATTCATTATCGTTATTCATTATCCTTTTTCAAGTCTAGTTACAACAAATTGATGTGTTGCTAAATGGAATTTACAATATTGAGCTAAGAAAACAGCATTTTGTATGTTTGTAAGAAGTTGATATGCTGTTATTAAGAATTATTTTAACATTGTCAATAAAATGAAATATTATTTAGCTCTTTATTCCAGTCTAGCAACAACAAATTCATGTGTTGCTAGATGGAATTTACAATATTGAGCTAAGAAAACAGCATTTTGTATGTTTGAAAGAAGTTTATATGCTGTTATTAAGAATTATTTTAACATTGTCAATAGAAGAAATATTATTTAACTCCTTATTCCAGTCTAGCAACAACAGTTCATGTGTTGCTAGATGGAATTTACAATATTGAGCTAAGAAAACAGCATTTTGTATGTTTGAAAGAAGTTGATATGCTGTTATTAAGAAATATTTTAACATTGTCAATAGATGCAATCATATTTAACTCCTTATTCCAGTCTAGCAACAACAAATGCATGTGTTGCTAGATGGAATTTACAATATTGAGCTAAGAAAACAGCATTTTGTATGTTTGTAAAGAAGTTGATATGCTGTTATTATAATTATTTTAACATTGTCAATAGATGCAATATTATTTAACTCTTTATTCCAGTCTAGCAACAACAAATGCATGTGTTGCTAGATGGAATTTACAATATTGAGCTAAGAAAACAGTATTTTGTATGTTTGAAAGAAGTTGATAAGCTGTTATTAAGAATTATTTTAACATTGTCAATAGATGCAATATTAACTAACTCCTTATTCCAGTCTAGCAACAACATATTCATGTGTTGCTAGATGGATTTTACAATATTGAGCTAAGAAAACAGCATTTTGTATGTTTGAAAGAAGTTGATATGCTGTTATTAAGAATTATTTTAACATTGTCAATAGATGCAATATTATTTAACTCCTTATTCTAGTCTAGCAACAACAAATGCATGTGTTGCTAGATGGAATTTACAATATTGAGCTAAGAAAACAGCATTTTGTATGTTTGTAAAGAAGTTGATATGCTGTTATTGGAATCATATTAACATTGTCAACAGATGCAGTATTATTCAAACTCTTTATTACAGTCTAGCAACAACAAACTATAGTTCAACTTCATCAATCAAAAGCAAACTAGTTTTAAAAGATAATTAAGATGTGTGATCATTCTTAAAACCTATCAATTTTTATTTCCAATTTGAATTTTTAAAGCTTTCGTTTAAATAGTGACTATGTGACACCTGCAGCAGTATCCGTGGTGACAATATACAGTCAATTTGATGTAGTTTACCTTAGTCGCTACATTACCTTCCAGTTTAAAAAAAAACCTAGTCCCTGTATTGCCAACAGTCCATCAAGGCTTTAGAACCAGGTCACCCATAGCCAACATTTATAGACTTAAAAATAACAACTTGTGAACAAAAACTGCTTATAAAGTTTACAACAACAACTTTAAGCCAAAACAATCATTGAGCTAACAATATTGAAGCAATAATATTGCCATACTGTTGTTATTCATTATCCTTTTCAAGTCTAGTTACAACGAATTGATGTGTTGCTAAATGGAATTAACAATATTGAGCTAAGAAAACAGCATTTTGTATGTTTGTAAGAAGTTGATATGCTGTTATTAAGAATTATTTTAACATTGTCAATAGATGCAATATTATTTAACTCCTTATTCTAGTCTAGCAACAACAAATTCATGTCTTGCTAGATCGAATTTACAATATTGAGCTAAGAAAACAGCATTTTGTATGTTTGTAAAGCAGTTGATATGCTGTTATTAAAATTATTTTAACATTGTCAATAGATGCAATATTATTTAACTCCTTATTCCAGTCTAGCAACAACAAATTCATGTGTTGCTAGATGGAATTTACAATATTGAGCTAAGAAAATAACATTTTGTATGTTTGTAAAGAAGTTGATAATATGCTGTTATTAGAATTATTTAACATTGTCAATAGATGCAATATTATTTAGCTCCTTATTCCAGTCTAGGAACAACAAATTCATGTGTTGCTAGATGGAATTTACAATATTGAGCTAAGAAAACAGCATTTTGTATGTTTGTAAAGACATTGCTATGCTGTTAGTGGAATTATTTTAACATTGTCAAAAGATGCAATATTATTTAGCTCCTTATTCCAGTCTAGCAACAACAAATTCATGTGTTGCTAGATGGAATTTACAATATTGAGCTCAGAAAACAGCATTTTGTATGTTTGTAAAGAAGTTGATATGCTGTTATTAGAATTATTTTAACATTGTCAATAGATGCAATATTATTTAGCTCCTTATTCCAGTCTAGCAACAACAAATTCATGTGATGCTAGATGGAATTTACAATAATGAACTAAGAAAACAGCATGTTTTTATGTTAATAAGAAGTAAATATGCTGTTATTGGAATTATATTGACATTGTCAACTGATGCAGTATTATTCAAACTCTTTATTCCAGTCTAGCAACAACAAACTATAGTTCAACTTCATCAATCAAAAGTGAACTAGTTTTAAAATATAATTAAGATGTGTGATCATTCTTAAAACCTATCGATTTTTATTTCCAATTTGAATTTTTAAAGCTTTCGTTTAAATAGTGACTATGTGACACCTGCAGCAGTATCCGTGGTGACAATATACAGTCAATTTGATGTAGTTTACCTTAGTGGCTACATTACCTTCCAGTTTTAAAACCCTAATCCCTGTATTGCCAACAGTCCATCAAGGCTATAGAACCAGGTCACCCATAGCCAACATTTATAGACTTAAAAATAACAACTTGGGAACAAAAACTGCTTATGAAGTTTACAACAACAATTTTAAGCCGAAACAATCATTGAGCTAAGAATATTGAAGCAATAATATTGCCATACTGTTGTTATTCATTATCCTTTTTCAAGTCTAGTTACAACAAACTGATGTGTTGCTAAATGGAAATAACAGTATTGAGCTAAGAAAACAGCATTTTGTATGTTTGAAAGAAGTTGATATGCTGTTATTAAGAATTATTTTAACATTGTCAATAGATGCAATATTAACTAACTCCTTATTCCAGTCTAGCAACAACAAATTCATGTGTTGCTAGATGGATTTTACAATATTGAGCTAAGAAAACAGCATTGTGTATGTTTGTAAAGAAGTTGATATGCTGTTATTGGAATCATATTAACATTGTCAACAGATGCAGTATTATTCAAACTCTTTATTCCAGTCTAGCAACAACAAACTATAGTTCAACTTCATCAATCAAAAGCAAACTAGTTTTAAAAGATAATTAAGATGTGTGATCATTCTTAAAACCTATCAATTTTTATTTCCAATTTGAATTTTTAAAGCTTTCGTTTAAATAGTGACTATGTGACACCTGCAGCAGTATCCGTGGTGACAATATACAGTCAATTTGATGTAGTTTACCTTAGTGGCTACATTACCTTCCAGTTTAAAAAAAAACCTAGTCCCTGTATTGCCAACAGTCCATCAAGGCTTTAGAACCAGGTCACCCATAGCCAACATTTATAGACTTAAAAATAACAACTTGTGAACAAAAACTGCTTATAAAGTTTACAACAACAACTTTAAGCCAAAACAATCATTGAGCTAAGAATATTGAAGCAATAATATTGCCATACTGTTGTTATTCATTATCCTTTTTCAAGTCTAGTTACAACGAATTGATGTGTTGCTAAATGGAATTAACAATATTGAGCTAAGAAAACAGCATTTTGTATGTTTGTAAGAAGTTGATATGCTGTTATTAAGAATTATTTTAACATTGTCAATAGATTCAATATTATTTAACTCCTTATTCTAGTCTAGCAACAACAAATTCATGTCTTGCTAGATCGAATTTACAATATTGAGCTAAGAAAACAGCATTTTGTATGTTTGTAAAGAAGTTGATATGCTGTTATTAAAATTATTTTAACATTGTCAATAGATGCAATATTATTTAACTCCTTATTCCAGTCTAGCAACAACAAATTCATGTGTTGCTAGATGGAATTTACAATATTGAGCTAAGAAAATAACATTTTGTATGTTTGTAAAGAAGTTGATAATATGCTGTTATTAGAATTATTTAACATTGTCAATAGATGCAATATTATTTAGCTCCTTATTCCAGTCTAGCAACAACAAATTCATGTGTTGGTAGATGGAATTTACAATATTGAGCTAAGAAAACAGCATTTTGTATGTTTGTAAAGACATTGCTATGCTGTTAGTGGAATTATTTTAACATTGTCAAAAGATGCAATATTATTTAGCTCCTCATTCCAGTCTAGCAACAACAAATTCATGTGTTGCTAGATGGAATTTACAATATTGAGCTCAGAAAACAGCATTTTGTATGTTTGTAAAGAAGTTGATATGCTGTTATTAGAATTATTTTAACATTGTCAATAGATGCAATATTATTTAGCTCCTTATTCCAGTCTAGCAACAACAAATTCATGTGATGCTAGATGGAATTTACAATAATGAACTAAGAAAACAGCATGTTTTTATGTTAATAAGAAGTAAATATGCTGTTATTGGAATTATATTGACATTGTCAACTGATGCAGTGTTATTCAAACTCTTTATTCCAGTCTAGCAACAACAAACTATAGTTCAACTTCATCAATAAAAAGTGAACTAGTTTTAAAATATAATTAAGATGTGTGATCATTCTTAAAACCTATCGATTTTTATTTCCAATTTGAATTTTTAAAGCTTTCGTTTAAATAGTGACTATGTGACACCTGCAGCAGTATCCGTGGTGACAATATACAGTCAATTTGATGTAGTTTACCTTAGTGGCTACATTACCTTCCAGTTTTAAAACCCTAATCCCTGTATTACCAACAGTCCATCAAGGCTTTAGAACCAGGTCACCCATAGCCAACATTTATAGACTTAAAAATAACAACTTGGGAACAAAAACTGCTTATGAAGTTTACAACAACAATTTTAAGCTGAAACAATCATTGAGCTAAGAATATTGAAGCAATAATATTGCCATACTGTTGTTATTCATTATCCTTTTTCAAGTCTAGTTACAACAAACTGATGTGTTGCTAAATGGAATTTACAGTATTGAGCTAAGAAAACAGTATTTTGTATGTTTGTAAGAAGTTGATATGCTGTTATTAGAATTATTTAACATTGTCAATAGATGCAATATTATTTAGCTCCTTATTCCAGTCTAGCAATAACAAATTCATGTGTTGGTAGATGGAATTTACAATATTGAGCTAAGAAAACAGCATTTTGTATGTTTGTAAAGACATTGCTATGCTATTAGTGGAATTATTTTAACATTGTCAAAAGATGCAATATTATTTAGCTCCTTATTCCAGTCTAGCAACAACAAATTCATGTGTTGCTAGATGGAATTTACAATATTGAGCTCAGAAAACAGCATTTTGTATGTTTGTAAAGAAGTCGATATGCTGTTATTAGAATTATTTTAACATTGTCAATAGATGCAATATTATTTAACTCCTTATTCCAGACTAGCAACAACAAATTCATGTGTTGCTAGATGGAATTTACAATATTGAGCTAAGAAAACAGCATTTTGTATGTTTGTAAATAAGTTGATATGCTGTTATTAGAATTATTTTAACATTGTCAATAGATGCAATATTATTTAGCTCCTTATTCCAGTCTAGCAACAACAAATTCATGTGTTGCTAGATGTATTTACAATATTGAGCTAAGAAAACAGCACGTTTTTATGTTAGTAAGAAGTTAATATGCTGTTATTGGAATCTAATTAACACTGTCAACTGATGCAGTATTATTCAAACTCTTTATTCCAGTCTAGCAACAACAAACTATAGTTCAACTTCATCAATGAAAAGTGAACTAGTTTTAAAAGATAATTAAGATGTGTGATCATTCTTAAAACCTATCAATTTTTATTTCCAATTTGAATTTTTAAAGCTTTCGTTTAAATAGTGACTATGTGACACCTGCAGCAGTATCCGTGGTGACAATATACAGTCAATTTGATGTAGTTTACCTTAGTGGCTACATTATCTTCCAGTTTTAAAACCCTAATCCCTGTATTGCCAACAGTCCATCAAGGCTTTAGAACCAGGTCACCCATAGCCAACATTTATAGACTTAAAAATATTAATTTGGGAAAAAAAACTGCTTATGAAGTTTACAACAACAATTTTAAGCCGAAACAATCATTGAGCTAAGAATATTGAAGCAATAATATTGCCATACTGTTGTTATTCATTATCCTTTTTCAAGTCTAGTTACAACAAACTGATGTGTTGCTAAATGGAATTTACAATATTGAGCTAAGAAAACAGCATTTTGTATGTTTGTAAGAAGTTGATATGCTGTTATTCAGAATTATTTTAACATTGTCAATAGATGCAATATTATTTAACTCCTTTTCCAGTCTAACAACAACAAATTCATGTGTGGCTAGATGGAATTTACAATATTGAGCTAAGAAAACAGCATTTTCTATGTTTGTAAAGAAGTTGATATGCTGTTATTAGAATTATTTTAACACTGTCAATAGATGCAATATTATTTAGCTCCTTATTCCAGTCTAGCAACAACAAATTCATGTGTTGGTAGATGGAATTTACAATATTGAGCTAAGAAAACAGCATTTTGTATGTTTGTAAAGACATTGCTATGCTGTTAGTGGAATTATTTTAACATTGTCAAAAGATGCAATATTATTTAGCTCCTTATTCCAGTCTAGCAACAACAAATTCATGTGTTGCTAGATGGAATTTACAATAATGAACTAAGAAAACAGCATGTTTTTATGTTAATAAGAAGTAAATATGCTGTTATTGGAATTATATTGACATTGTCAACTGATGCAGTGTTATTCAAACTCTTTATTCCAGTCTAGCAACAACAAACTATAGTTCAACTTCATCAATAAAAAGTGAACTAGTTTTAAAATATAATTAAGATGTGTGATCATTCTTAAAACCTATCGATTTTTATTTCCAATTTGAATTTTTAAAGCTTTCGTTTAAATAGTGACTATGTGACACCTGCAGCAGTATCCGTGGTGACAATATACAGTCAATTTGATGTAGTTTACCTTAGTGGCTACATTACCTTCCAGTTTTAAAACCCTAATCCCTGTATTGCCAACAGTCCATCAAGGCTTTAGAACCAGGTCACCCATAGCCAACATTTATAGACTTAAAAATAACAACTTGGGAACAAAAACTGCTTATGAAGTTTACAACAACAATTTTAAGCTGAAACAATCATTGAGCTAAGAATATTGAAGCAATAATATTGCCATACTGTTGTTATTCATTATCCTTTTTCAAGTCTAGTTACAACAAACTGATGTGTTGCTAAATGGAATTTACAGTATTGAGCTAAGAAAAAAGTATTTTGTATGTTTGTAAGAAGTTGATATGCTGTTATTAGAATTATTTAACATTGTCAATAGATGCAATATTATTTAGCTCCTTATTCCAGTCTAGCAACAACAAATTCATGTGTTGGTAGATGGAATTTACAATATTGAGCTAAGAAAACAGCATTTTGTATGTTTGTAAAGACATTGCTATGCTATTAGTGGAATTATTTTAACATTGTCAAAAGATGCAATATTATTTAGCTCCTTATTCCAGTCTAGCAACAACAAATTCATGTGTTGCTAGATGGAATTTACAATATTGAGCTCAGAAAACAGCATTTTGTATGTTTGTAAAGACATTGCTATGCTATTAGTGGAATTATTTTAACATTGTCAAAAGATGCAATATTATTTAGCTCCTTATTCCAGTCTAGCAACAACAAATTCATGTGTTGCTAGATGGAATTTACAATATTGAGCTCAGAAAACAGCATTTTGTATGTTTGTAAAGAAGTTGATATGCTGTTATTAGAATTATTTTAACATTGTCAATAGATGCAATATTATTTAACTCCTTATTCCAGACTAGCAACAACAAATTCATGTGTTGCTAGATGGAATTTACAATATTGAGCTAAGAAAACAGCATTTTGTATGTTTGTAAATAAGTTGATATGCTGTTATTAGAATTATTTTAACTTTGTCAATAGATGCAATATTATTTAGCTCCTTATTCCAGTCTAGCAACAACAAATTCATGTGTTGCTAGATGTATTTACAATATTGAGCTAAGAAAACAGCACGTTTTTATGTTAGTAAGAAGTTAATATGCTGTTATTGGAATCTAATTAACACTGTCAACTGATGCAGTATTATTCAAACTCTTTATTCCAGTCTAGCAACAACAAACTATAGTTCAACTTCATCAATGAAAAGTGAACTAGTTTTAAAAGATAATTAAAATGTGTGATCATTCTTAAAACCTATCAATTTTTATTTCCAATTTGAATTTTTAAAGCTTTCGTTTAAATAGTGACTATGTGACACCTGCAGCAGTATCCGTGGTGACAATATACAGTCAATTTGATGTAGTTTACCTTAGTGGCTACATTATCTTCCAGTTTTAAAACCCTAATCCCTGTATTGCCAACAGTCCATCAAGGCTTTAGAACCAGGTCACCCATAGCCAACATTTATAGACTTAAAAATATTAATTTGGGAAAAAAAACTGCTTATGAAGCTTACAACAACAATTTCAAGCCGAAACAATCATTGAGCTAAGAATATTGAAGCAATAATATTGCCATACTGTTGTTATTCATTATCCTTTTTCAAGTCTAGTTACAACAAACTGATGTGTTGCTAAATGGAATTTACAATATTGAGCTAAGAAAACAGCATTTTGTATGTTTGTAAGAAGTTGATATGCTGTTATTCAGAATTATTTTAACATTGTCAATAGATGCAATATTATTTAACTCCTTTTCCAGTCTAGCAACAACAAATTCATGTGTGGCTAGATGGAATTTACAATATTGAGCTAAGAAAACAGCATTTTCTATGTTTGTAAAGAAGTTGATATGCTGTTATTAGAATTATTTTAACACTGTCAATAGATGCAATATTATTTAACTCCTTATTCCAGTCTAGCAACAACAAATTCATGTGTGGCTAGATGGAATTTACAATATTGAGCTAAGAAAACAGCATGTTTTTATGTTAATAAGAAGTTAATATGCTGTTATTGGCATCATATTAACATTGTCAACTGATGCAGTATTATTCAAACTCTTTATTTCAGTCTAGCAACAACAAACTATAGTTCAACTTCATCAATCAAAAGGGAACTAGTTTTAAAAAGATGATAAGATGTGTGATCATTCTTAAAACCTATCGATTTTTATTTCCAGTTTGAATTTTTAAAGCTTTCGTTTAAACAGTGACTATGTGACACCTGCAGCGGTATCCATGGTGACAATATACAGTCAATTTGATGTAGTTTACCTTAGTGGCTACATTACCTTCCAGTTTTAAAACCCTAATCCCTGTATTGCCAACAGTCCATCAAGGCTTTAGAACCAGGTCACCCATAGCCAACATTTATAGACTTAAAAATAACAACTTGGTAACAAAAACTGCTTATGAAGTTTACAACAACAATTTTAAGCCGAAACAATCTCTGAGCTAATAATATTGAAGCAATAATATTGCCATACTGTTGTTATTCATTATCCTTTTTCAAGTCTAGTAGTTACAGCAAACTGATGTGTTGTTAAATGAAATTTACAATATTGAGCTAAGAAAACAGCATTTTGTATGTTTGTAAGAAGTTGATATGCTGTTATTAAGAATTATTTTAACATTGTCAATGAATGCAATATTATTTAACTCCTTATTCCAGTCTAACAACAACAAATTCATGTGTTGCTAGATGGAATTTACAATATTCAGCTAAGAAAACAGCATTTTCTATGTTTGTAAGAAGTTGATAAGCTGTTATTAGAATTATTTTAACATTGTCAATAGATGCAATATTATTTAAAATCTTTATTCCAGTCTAGCAACAACAAATTCATGTGTTGCTAAATGGAATTTACAATATCAGCTAAGAAAACTGCTTTTTTTTATGTCTATAAGATGTTAATATGCTGTTATGAGAATTATTTTAACATTGTCAAGTGATTCAATATATATGTAATTCAACATTTTTATTTGTTGTTTAGTAACAACACAAATACATATAGCAGGACAGAATTTAATGACCTAAGAAAGCAGCTTTTTTGTTTAATGTGCAAGAAGTCATTCTGTTATTGATTATTAAAAATATAACATTGTCAACTGATGCAATGTCATTAAAAATCTTTAATTCAGTCTAACAACAACAAATTAATGTGTCGCTATACTGAATTGACGATATTGACTTAGGAAAACAGATTTTTCTTTTATACAAACTATGCTGCTTTTGGGATCATAATTATTGTCAATTGGGGCAATATGAGTGTAATTCAACATGTTTAATCCAGCCTAGCAACTACACAAATGAATTTTGCTAGACAGAATTTATAAACAGCATTTATTTTCCAGTAACAAGAAGTAATGCTGTTATAAGAATCATATAAACATTGTCCATATATGCAGTATTATTAAAACTCTTTATTCCAGTCTAGAAACAACAAACTGATGTGTTGCTAGATGGAATTTACAATATTGAGCTAAAAAAACAGCATTTTGTATGTTTGTAAGAAGTTGATATGCTGTTATTAAGAATTATTTTAACATTGTCAATACTAAGATGGAATTATATTTAAAATCTTTATTCCAGTCTAGCAACAACAAATTCATGTGTTGCTATATGGAATTTACAATATTCAGCTAAGAAAACAGCAGAATTATTTTAACATTGTCAATAGATGCAATATTATTTAAAATCTTTATTCCAGTCTAGAAACAAGAAATTGATGTGTTGCTAAATAGAATTTACAATATTGAGCTAAGAAAACAGCATTTTCTATGTTTGTACAAAGTTGATATGCTGTTATTAGAATCATATTAACATTGTCCATAGATACTGTATTATTCAAACTCTTTATTCCAGTCTAGAAACAACAAACTGATGTGTTGCTAGATGGAATTGACAATATTGAGCTAAGAAAACAGCATGTTTTTATGTTAGTTATTGAAATCATATTAACATTGTCAATTGATGCAGTATTATTCAAACTCTTTATTCCAAACTAGCAACAACAAAGTTATGTGTTGCTAGATGGAATTTACAATACTGAGCTAAGAAATGATGTAGTTTACCTTAGTGCCTACATTACCTTCCAGTTTTAAAACCCTAATCCCTGTATTGCCAAACAGTCCATCAAGGCTTTAGAACCAGGTCACCCATAGCCAACATTTACAGACTTCAAACAACTTGGAAAACAAAAACTGCTGAAATAACATTAAAAAAACAATTACAAACAGCAGATTTGTATACTTAACGCCATTAAAAGTACTAAAAAAATATTTTTTTATTTATTTCCAAGATCAATTGTAGTGTTATGTACATGTTAGAAATTATCCACATGTATTGAAAGAAGTAAAACTGAAATAATGCATTCGATCTTGTAGTCATTTTAATTAAAAATAAACACAAAATAAAAAAACTTGGCACTTTTAATGGCATTAAGTATATTTATAACAAAAAAAAAAAAGATTATGAAAGGAGAAAATTGGAAATTGCTGAACACCATAAACACAAATATTTTAGACTCAGTTTGATTGAGACTGTACAAGAACGGTAGTGAAAAATGGTTGCTACCGTTCACTCCTCTAGCCTTGGGTTGAACTCAGTATTTAAAATGTCAAGATCGCAAACATTTTATCCATCCAGAAGATGATATGTATATGATGGTGAAGTTATGCTGTTATTAAAATTATTTTAACATGGTAAATTGATGCTTCAGGAATGTGTACATTTAAACTTGTATTCCAGTCTAGCAACAACCAAAGTATATTTTGCTAAAGTGAATTTACAATAGTGATCTTAAACAACATTTTAATTTATTACATTCAGAAGTTACCGTATTTCCCTTAACATGACTATTGAGAGTGCCCCCCACCACTCCCCCCCCCACCCACTCCCTCCTCCCCCCACCCACTCCCTCCTCCCCCACCCCAAAACCCTTTCACCTCTTCAAAAGATAAAAGTTCTTTAAAATTCAATACAGTTTCCATCTTTTGTATCCGAACATTTATAAGAGCACTCCTTGGCATTTTGTATAGCACCTGGCAGCTACTATTAGGGGAAATACGGTTTCGTCTTATGGAATCATTTTATTATTTTCAAATGGAGCAATATAAATGTGATTCAAAAACTTTGTTCAAATCTAGCTTTAACATATTGATTTTATTGAATGGAACTTACATTGCTGACTCAATAATTGAGCTTTGAAAACAGCATTTTTTTAATTACAAGAAGCTAAGCTGTTATTCGAATAATTTCAACACTGTCAACTGAGGCAATATTATTCACATAATACACATACACATGTGTTGCTAAATGGAATTTACAACAGGCAACAGAAAACAGCATCTGTTTTATTTATAAGAAGTTATGCTGTTATTGGAATTATTTTAACATTGTCAATATGAACATAATTCCACATATTTATTCTAGCCCAGCAATGACACAAATAGATATTGCTAGATAGAATTACAATATCGATTTCAGAAAACAAGCTTTTTTGTTTATTTTATAAGAAGTTAAGCTGTAATGGAATCATTTTAACATTTTCAATAGATGCAATATTATTCCAAATCCCTATTACAGTCTAGCAACGAGAAATGTATTTATAAACAAGAGTTTACAATATGGAGCTAAGAAAACATCAGTTAACAGAGATTACAATATTGACCTAAGAAAACATCAGTTAACAGAGTTTACAATATCGAGCTAAGAAAACATCAGTTAACAGAGTTTACAATATCGACCTAAGAAAACATCAGTTAACAATATCGAGCTAAGAAAACATCATTTAACAGAGTTTACAAAATCAAGCTAAAAAAACAGCATTTTTTTATTTATGAGAAGTTGTGCTGTTATGAAAGGAGAAAATTGGAAATTGCTGAACACCATAAACACAAATATTTTAGACTCAGTTTGATTGAGACTGTACAAGAACGGTAGTGAAAAATGGTTGCTACCGTTCACTCCTCTAGCCTTGGGTTGAACTCAATATTTAAAATGTCAACATCGCAAACATTTTAGCCATCCAGAAGATGATATGTATATGATGGTGAAGTTATGCTGTTATAAAATTATTTTAACATGGTAAATTGATGCTTCAGGAATGTGTACATTTAAACTTGTATTCCAGTCTAGCAACAACCAAAGTATATATTGCTAAAGTGAATTTACAATAGTGATCTTAAACAACATTTTAATTTATTACATTCAAAAGTTACCGTATTTCCCTTAACATTACTATTAAGAGTGCACCCACCCCCATCCCCCCCCCACCACCCCCACCTCCCCACCTCACTCCCTCCTCCCCCACTCTAAAACCCCTTCACCTCTTCAAAAAATATAAAAGTTCTTTAAAATTCAATACAGTTTCCATCTTTTGTATCCGAACATTTATAAGTTTATAGTTTAAACATATTTTATTCATTGTATTTACAAGTTAAGCATATATACAATAACAACAAAGGATTGGAACGAAAGCGTAATGCTTATTAAGTTCCTTTCCTTATAGAGCACCCCTTGACATTTTGTATAGCACCTGGCAGCTACTATTAGGGGAAATACGGTTTCCTCTTATGGAATCATTTTATTATTTTCAAATGGAGCAATATAAATGTAATTCAAAAACTTTGTTCAAATCTAGCTTTAACATATTGATTTTATTGAATGGAACTTACATTGCTGACTCAATAATTGCGCTTTGAAAACAGCATTTTTTTAATTACAAGAAGCTAAGCTGTTATTCAAATAATTTCAACATTGTCAACTGAGGCAATTTTATTCACATAATACACATGTGTTGCTAAATGGAATTTAAAACAGCATCTGTTTTATTTATAAGAAGTTATGCTGTTATTGGAATTATCTTACCATTGTCAATATGAACATAATTCCACAAATTTATTCTAGCCTAGCAATGACACAAATAGATATTGCTAGACAATATTGATTTCAGAAAACAAGCTTTTTTGTTTATTTTATAAGAAGTTAAGCTGTAATTGGAATCATTTCATTTTAAATAGATGCAATATTATTTCAAATCTGTATTACAGTCTAACAACGAGAAATGTATTTCTAAACAGAGTTTACAATATTGAGCTAAGAAAACATCAGTTAACAGAGTTTACAATATCGAGCTAAGAAAACAGAGCTAAGAAAACATCAGTTAACAGAGTTTACAATATCGAGCTAAGAAAACATCAGTTAACAGAGTTTACAAAATTGAGCTAACAAAATAGCATTTTTTTATTTATAAAAAGTTATGCTGTAATGTAATTGTATATATTCAAAATCTATAATCTATAGTCATGCAACAAGAAAAATAACTATTTCATTTCCAGTAAAATCAATCTGTGATTAAGTAAGTAAGTAAGTTATTAGGGGGAATGTGGTAAAATAACATTATACACAGCAAAGTCAATTATCATCAATTCAATTGTTATGGTTATGAAATCAGAGAGACATATCTGTTTGTGTTTGATGCTACATCTATACCCTTAATATGCCATTGCTCAAATAAGTTTAATTTAGACAATGAACCTTGCACATCATCAACAACAATCCATAAAGGGTTTAATCTCTTCCGGTTGGTTACTGGAGTAATATTAACATTAGAGAAAGATCTATATTTATATCAGGGTATATGTATCAGGCCCAGCATATCAAAATGTACAGCTTTACAGGAGCAACAGCAATTGTGAAGAATTTATCAAAGCATTAAAATCACACTTTCATTCAATATATCAGTCATTATTCCAGTATTGTTATACCAGTATTGTTATACCAGTATCATTATTCCAGTATTGTTATACCAGTATTGTTATACCAGTATCATTATACCAGTATTGTTATACCAGTATTGTTATACCAGTATCATTATACCAGTATTGTTATACCGGTATTGTTATACCAGTACCATTATACCAGAATTGTTATACCAGTATCGTTATATCGGTATTGTTATATCAGTATTTTTATATTAGTATCATTATATCAGTATTGTCATATCAGTATTATTATATCAGTATCGTTATATCAGTACCATTATACCAGTACTGTTATACCATTATCGTTATATCAATAATGTCATATGAGTATCATTATATCAGTATTGTTATATCAGTATTGTCATATCAGTATCATTATATCAGTATCGTTATATCAGTATCATTATATCAGTATCGTTATGTTATATCAGTATCGTTATGTTATATCAGTGTCATTATATCAGTATTGTTATAAAAGTATCATTATATCAGTATCGTTATATCAGTATCATTATACCAGTATCGTTATACCAGTACCATTTTACCAGTATCATTATACCAGTATCATTATACCAGTATCATTATACCAGTATCGTTATATCAGTATCGTTATATCAGTATCGTTATATCAGAATCATTATATCAGTATCATTATACCAGTATTGTTATACCAGTATCATTACGTTATATCAGTACCATTATACCAGTATCGTTATACCAGTATCATTATATCAGTATCGTTATATCAGTATCGTTATATCAGTACCATTATACCAGTATTGTTATACCAGTATTGTTATATCAGTATCGTTATATCAGTATCATTATACCAGTATCATTATACCAGTACCATTATACCAGTATCGTTATACCAGTATCATTATACCAGTATCGTTATATCAGTATCATTATATCAGTACCGTTATACCAGTATTGTTATACCAGTATCATTATACCAGTATCGATATACCAGTATCATTATATCAGTATCATTATACCAGTATTGTTATACCAGTATCGTTATATCAGTATCGTTATATCAGAATCATTATATCAGTATCATTATACCAGTATTGTTATACCAGTATCGTTATATCAGTATCGTTATATCAGTATCATTATATCAGTATCTTTATATCAGTATCATTATATCAGTATCATTACGTTATATCAGTATTGTTATATCAGTATCATTGTATCGGTATCATTACATTATATCAAGTATTGTTACATTATATCAGTATTGTTATATCAGTATCATTATATCAGTATCATTTTGACTTGCATGTAATTAAATAACAGGTAATAACCATCTGGGAGGTTTCAAATTTTTTCTTCACCCTACCATAGGCTTAGGTACATTACTAATGCACTATCACCAACATACTTTAATAATGATTTGCAAATATACAATTTATGTAGAAAAAACTGACTGAATGGTGGACCTACGATGCCATTGCATTCGGACGCTGTGGTTTCTATAGGCCCCTATATCTTATTTTTAGGATGTATTAAGTGTATCCAAATGCCTATAGAATAATGCAACAGGGCAATCACACTGTTAAGATGTATCTAAGAACATGTGGTGGGGCAGGGCTGACACACTAGATATGAACATGTAGAATGGTGGGGCAGGGCTGTGACACTAGATATGAACATGTAGAATGGTGGGGCAGGGCTGTCACACTAGATATGAACATGTAGAATGGTGGGGCAGGGCTGTCACACTAGATATGAACATGTAGAATGGTGGGGCAGGGCTGTCACACTAGATATGAATATGTAGAATGGTGGGGCAGGGCTGGCACACTAGATATGAACATGTAGAATGGTGGGGCAGGGCTGTCACACTAGATATGAACATGTAGAATGGTGGGGCAGGGCTGTCACACTAGATATGAACATGTAGAATGGCGGGGCAGGGCTGTCACATGAGATATGAACATGTAGAATGGTGGGGCAGGGCTGACACACTAGATATGAACATGTAGAATAATGGTATCAGGCTTCAACCTGTTAAGATGTATCAAAAAACATGTAGGATGACAGGGCGGTGCTGAAACACTGTTAGTATGCATCTAAGAACATGTAGAATGGTGGGGCAGGGCTGTCACACTGTTAGTATGCATCTAAGAACATGTAGAATGGTGGGGCAGGGTTTTCACACTGTTAAGATGCATATAAGAACATGCAGAATGGTGGGGCACCACTTCCGTTACTGTTTAGATGGATCTAAGAACATGTAGAAAGGTAGGTCAGTGCTGTCACACTGTTCAGATGCATCTAAGAACATGCAACAATATTGCAAACATGAGGGGAAAAGAAGAAAACATATATAGCCTTAACATATGATACCTTAAACTGTCTTTATATTGCAAAAGAGCAATGTGTATAGATTGATTTGTAATAATTCACTTAATATGTAAGATCTGCTTCACATGTTCATGGAATACTGCTGTATCTGACCTCAAATGAACCTTTATAGCCCAACCCACTGATAAATCTAATGTTATGTCCTATTAAAGAACATGAGGTGGGACAGGGTTGTCACAGGTGTACGTAAAAACATGACATAATAAAAAGAATATGGCAAACATGAAAATGACTGAACTTTCATTATTGTCTTGATAGTATAATATAATGCAATGATAGATCTAATTGTTAGGGGTATTAAAGAATATGTAGGCTATGACACTGCTAGGATGTATCTAAAACATGTAGAATAGTTGGGCAGGGCTGTCGCGATTGTAGGGTTCATCTAAGAACATGAAAAATGGTGCGACAGTGCCGTCACTCTGTTAGGATGCTTCAAAGAACGTTTAGAATGGTGGGGCAGGGCTGCCACACTGTTAGGATGTTCCAAAGAACATTTCAAAGGATGGGGCAGGGCTATTACAATGTTAAGATGTTATCTAAGAACATATAGAATGGTGGGGCAAGGCTGCCACACTAAAACCGAAATGCAGAATGGCAAGGCAAGGCTGTACATGTTTAATGTGAGGAAAGAACATGTAAAATAGTGGGCATGGCTGACACCCTTTTATTATGTACCTCAGAGCATGTAGAATGGTGGAGCATGAGTTTCACACTGTAAAGATGGTGGCACAAGGCTGCCACCCTGTAAAGATGTATCTAAGAACATGTTGAATGGTGGGACAAGGCTGCCACCATGTTAAGATGTACCTCAGAGCATGTAGAATGGTGGAGCATGAGTTTCAAACTGTAAAGATGTATCTAAGAATATGTAAAATGGTGGCACAAGGCTGCCACCCTGTAAAGATGTATCTAAGAACATGTAGAATGGTGGGACAAGGCTGTCACACTGTAAAGATGTATCTAAGAACATGTTGAATGGTGGGACAAGGCTGCCATCATGTTAAGATGTACCTCAGAGCATGTAGAATGGTGGAGCATGAGTTTCAAACTGTAAAGATGTATCTAATAATATGTAAAATGGTGGCACAAGGCTGCCACCCTGTAAAGATGTATCTAAGAACATGTAGAATGGTGGGACAAGGCTGTCACACTGTAAAGATGTATCTAAGAACATGCAGAATGGTGGGACAAGGCTGCCACCCAGTTAAGATGTATCTAAGAACATGTAGAATGGTGGGACAAGGCTGCCACCCTGTAAAGATGTATCTACGACATGTAGAATGGTGGAGCATGAGTTTCACACTGTAAAGATTTATATAAGAATATGTAGAATGGTTGCACAAGGCTGCCACCCTGTAAAGGTGAATCTAAGAACATGTAGAATGGTGGGACAAGGCTGTCACCCTGTTAAGATTTATCTAAGAACATGTAGAATGGTGGGGCAAGGCTGCCACACTAAAACCGAAATGCAGAATGGCGAGGCAAGGCTGTACATGTTTAATGTGAGGCAAGGCTGTCACACCATAAATGAACATGTAGAATGGTGAGGCAAGGATGATGTTACTAAGAACATGCAGAATGGTGGGACAGTGATGTCACACAGTCAGGATGTATTTAAGTAAATGTAGAATGATGTTGCAGTACTGTCACACTGTTAGGATGCTTTAAAGAACATCTAGAATGGTCGAACAGGGTCATCACACTTTTAGGATGCATCCAAGAACATGCAGAATGGTGGGGCAAGGCTGTCACACTGTAAAGATGAATCTAAGAACATGTTAAATAGTGGGGCATGGGTGTCACCCTGTTAAGATGTATGCAAGAACATGACGAATGGTGGGGCAAGGCTGTCACACTGTCGAGATGCATCTAAGAACATGTAATATGGTGGTGCACGGCTGACACCCAGTTTGATAAATCTAAGAACATGTAGGATAGTAGGGCATGGCTGCGACCCTAATCAGATGTATCTAAGAACATGTAGAATGGTGGGGCAAGGCTGTCATATGGTAAAGATGTATCATCTAAGAACATGTAGATTGGTGGGGTAAGGCTGTAACACTGCTAAGATGTATCTAAGAACATGTAGAATGGTTGGGAAGGCTGTCACCCTATTAAGATGTACTTAAGAACATGTAGAATGGTATGGCAAGGTCTCAGCTCTGGTAATATGTATCTAAGAACATGTAGAATGGTAGGGCAAGGCTGCCACACTAAAACTGAAATGCAGAATGGCGAGGCAAGGCTGTACATGTTTAATGTGAGGCAAAGCTGTCACACTGTAAATGAACATGTAGAATGGTGAGGCAAGGATGATGTTTCTAAGAACATGCAGAATGGTGGGGCAGGTGTGTCACACTGTTAGGATGCATCTAAGAACAACACACTCTGTTAGGATGCATCTAAGAACAACATGTAGAATGGTGGGTTAGTGCTGTAAAGATGTATCTAAGAACGTGTAACATGGTGGGGCAAGTCTGCCATCATGTTAAGATATATCTAAGAACAAGTAGAATGGTGGAGCAAGGCTGCCAACCTGTTAAGATGTATCTAAGAACATGTAGAATGGTGGGGGCAAGGCTGCCACCCTGTTAAGATTCATCTAAGAACATGTAGAATGGTGGGACAAGGAGCCACACTTAAACCGAAATGCAGAATGGCGATGCAAGGCTGTACATGTTTAATGTGGGGCAAGGCTGTCACACCATAAATGAACATGTAGAATGGTGAGGCAAGGATGATGTTTCTAAGAACATGCAGAATGGTGGGGCAGGTGTGTCACACTGTTAGGATGCATCTAAGAACAACACACTCTGTTAGGATGCATCTAAGAACAACATGTAGAATGGTGGGTTAGTGCTGTCCCACTGTTTAGGCATCTAAGAACATGTAGAAAGATGGGTCAGTGCAGTCGCACTGTTTAGGTGTATCTAAGAACATGCAACAATAACAATATTGCAAACATAAGGGGGGAAAGACAAAAAAAAAAGATAGCCTTAACGTACCTTAAACTGTCTTTATATAGCAAAACAGCAATGTGTGTAGATTGATTTGTAATAATTCACTTAATATGTAAGACCTGCGTCACATGTTCGTGGAATACTGCTGTGTCTGACCTCAAGTGAACCTTTATAGCCCAATCCACTTATAGATCTAATGTTATGGCCTATTAAAGAACATGAGGTGGGGCAGGGTTGTCACAGGTCTATGTAAAAACATGATGCAATGGAAAGAATATGGAAAACATGAAAATGACTGAAATTTCATTGTCTTGATAGTAAAACTGCGGTGTCTGACCTCTAGTAAACTTCTATAATATAATCCAATGACAGATCTACTTGTTAGGAGTATAAAGTAATATGTAGGCTGTGACACTGTTAGGATGTATCTAAGAACATGAAGAATGGTGGGGCAGTGCTGTCACAATTAGGATTCATCTAAGAACATGTAAAATAGTGGGCAAGGCTGACACCCTTTTATTATGTATCTAAGAACATGCAAAATGGTGGGGCAGTGTTGTCACAATTAGGATTCATCTAAGAACATGTAAAATAGTGGGCAAGGCTGACACCCTTTTATTATGTATCTAAGAACATGCAAAATGGTGGGGCAGTGTTGTCACAATTAGGATTCATCTAAGAACATGTAAAATAGTGGGCAAGGCTGATACCCTTTTATTATGTATCTAAGAACATGCAGAATGGTGGAGCATGAGTTTCAACATGTAAAGATGTATCTAAGAACATGCAGAACAGTGGGGCAAGGCTGTACATGGTTAATGTGGGGCAAGGCTGTCACACTGTAAATGAACATGTAGAATGGTGAGGCAAGGCTGTCTCACTGTAAATGAACATGTAGAATGGTTATGATGTTTCTAAGAACATGCAGAATGGTGGCGCATATGTGGGTCAGTGCTGTCACACAGTTTAGGTGTATTAAAGAACATGCAACAATAACAATATTGCAAACATGAGGGAGAAAAGAAGAAAGATAGCCTTAACGTACCTTAAACTGTCTTTATACTGTAGATTGATTTGTAATAATTCACTTAATATGTAAGACCAGCGTCACATGTTCGTGGAATACTGCTGTGTCTGACCTCTAGGACTTCTATAATATAATCCAATGATAGACCAAATATTACTGCCTATTAAAGAACATGAGGTGGGGCAGGGTTGTCACAGGGGTATGTAAAATCATGACTCAATAAAAAGAATATGGCAAACACGAAAATGACTGAACTTTCGTTATTGTCTTGATAGTAAAACAGCTGTGTCTGAATAGTGGGCATGGCTGACACCCTTTTATTATGTACCTAAGAACATGTAGATTGGTGGAGCATGAGTTTCACCCTTTAAAGATGTACATAAGAACATGTAGATTGGTGGGACAAGGCTGTCTCACTGTAAAGATGTATCTAAGAACATGTAGAATGGTGGGACAAGGCTGTCACCCTGTTAAGATGTATCTAAGAACATATAGAATGGTGGGGCAAGGCTGCCACACTAAAACCGAAATGCAGAATGGCAAGGCAAGGCTGTACATGTTTAATGTGGGGAAAGAACATGTAAAATAGTGGGCATGGCTGACACCCTTTTATTATGTACCTCAGAACATGTAGAATGGTGGAGCATGAGTTTTACACTGTAAAGATGTATTTAAGAATATGTAGAATGGTGGCACAAGGCTGCCACCCTCTAAAGATGTATTTAAGAACATGTAGAATGGTGGGACAAGGCTGTCACCCTGTTAAGATGTATCTAAGAACATGTAGAATGGTGGAGCATGAGTTTCACACTGTAAAAATGTATCTAAGAATATGTAGAATGGTGGCACAAGGCTGCCACCCTGTAAAGATGTATCTAAGAACATGTAGAATGGTGGGACAAGGCTGCCACCATGTTAAGATGTACCTCAGAACATGTAGAATGGTGGAGCATGAGTTTCACACTGTAAAGATGTATCGAAGAATATGTAGAATGGTGTCACAATGCTGCCACCCTGTAAAGTTGTATCTAAGAACATGTAGAATGGTGGGACAAGGCTGTCACACTGTAAAGATGTATCTAAGAACATGCAGAATGGTGGGACAAGGCTGCCACCCTGTTAAGATGTATCTAAGATCATGTAGAATGGTGGGACAAGGCTGCCATCCTGTAAAGATGTATCTACGAAATGTAGAATGGTGGGACAAGGCTGTCACACTGTAAAGATGTATCTAAGAACATGTAGAATGGTGGGACAAGGCTGTCACCCGGTTAAGATGTATCTAAGAACATACAGAATGGTGGGGCAAGGCTGCCACACTAAAATCGAAATGCAGAATGGCAAGGCAAGGCTGTACATGTTTAATGTGGGGCAAGAACATGTAAAATAGTGGGCATGGCTGAAACCCTTTTATGATGTACCTCAGAACATGTAGAATGGTGGGACAAGGCTGTCACCCAGTTAAGATGTATCTAAGAACATGTAGAATGGGGGACAAGGCTGCCACCAAGTTAAAATGTACCTCAGAACATGTAGAATGGTGGAGCATGAGTTTCACACTGTAAAGATGTATCTAAGAATATGTAGAATGGTGGCACAAGGCTGCCACACTGTAAAGATGTATCTAAGAACATGTAGAATGGTGGGACAAGGCTGCCACCATGTTAAAATGTACCTCAGAACATGTAGAATGGTGGAGCATGAGTTTCACACTGTAAAGATGTATCTAAGAATATGTAGAACGGTGGCACAAGGCTGCCACCCTGTAAAGTTGTATCTAAGAACATGTAGAATGGTGGGACAAGGCTGTCACACTGTCAAGATGTATCTAAGAATATGTAGAATGATGGCACAAGGCTGCCACCCTGTAAAGACGTATCTAAGAACATGCAGAATGGTGGGACAAGGCTGCCACCCTGTTAAGATGTATCTAAGAACATGTAGAATGGTGGGACAAGGCTGCCATCCTTTAAAGATGTATCTACGGAATGTCGAATGGTGGGACAAGGCTGTCACACTGTAAAGATGTATCTAAGAACATGTAGAATGGTGGGACAAGGCTGTCACCCTGTTAAGATGTATCTAAGAACATATAGATGGTGGGGCAAGGCTGTCACCCTGTAAAGATGTATCTAAGAATATGTAGAATGGTTGCACAAGGCTGCCACCCTGTAAAGATGTATTTAAGAACATGTAGAATGGTGGGACAAGGCTGTCACCCTGTTAAGATTTATCTAAGAACATGTCGAATGGTGGGACAAGGCTGCTACCATGTTAAGATGTATCTAAGAACATGTAGATTGGTGGAGCATGAGTTTCACCGTGTAAAAATGTACCTAAGAACATGTAGAATGGTGGGACAAGGTTGTCATACTGTAAAGATGTATCTAAGAACATGTAGAATGGTGGGACAAGGCTGTCACCCTGTTAAGATGTATCTAAGAACATGTAGAATGGTGGGACAAGGCTGCCACCCTGTAAAGATGTATCTTAGAACATGTAGAATGGTGGGACAAGGCTGTCACCCTGTTAAGATGTATCTAAGAACATGTAGATTGGTGGGGCAAGGCTGCCACTCTGTTAAGATGTATCTAAGAACATGTAGAATGGTGGGACAAACCTGTCACACTGTAAAGATGTATCTAAGAACTTGTAGATTGGTGGGGCAAGGCTGCCACCCTGTTAAGATGTATCTAAGAACATGTAGAATGGTGGGACAAGGCTGTCACACAGTAAAAATGTATATAAGAACATGTAGAATGGTGGGACAAGGCTGTCACCCTGTTTAGATGTATCTAAGAACATGTAGATTGATGGGGCAAGGCTGCCATCCTGTTAAGATGTATCTAAGAACAGTAGAATAGTGGAGCATGAGTTTCACCCTGTAAAGATGTATTTAAGAACATGTAGAATGGTGGGACAGGTCTGTCACACTGTAAATATGTATCTAAGAACATTTAGATTGGTGGGGCAAGGCTGGCACCCTGTAAAGATGTATCTAAAACATGTAGAATGGTGGGACAAGGTTGTCACACTGAAAAGATGTATCTAAGAACATGTAGATTGGTGGGGCAAGGCTGCCACTCTGTTAAGATGTATCTAAGAACATGTAGAATGGTGGACAAGGCTGCCACACTGTAAAGATGTATCTAAGAACATGTAGATTGGTGGGACAAGGCTGTAACATTGCTAAGATGTATCTAAGAATATGTAGAATGGTGGGACAAGGCTGTCACTCTGTTAAAATGTATCTAAGAACATGAAGAATGGTAGGACAGGGCAGGAACTCCATGTTAACAGCCTGTAGAATGGTAGGACAGGGCAGGCACTCCAAGTTAACAGACAGACTGTAGAATGGTGGGACAGGGTGCACTCAATGTTGACAGCCTGTAGAATCGTAGGACAGGGCAGGCACTCCATGTTAACAGCCTGTATAATGGCCAAGTTAACAGACAGACTGTAGAATGGTGGGACAGGGTGCACTCAATGTTGACAGCCTGTAGAATCGTAGGACAGGGCAGGCACTCCATGTTAACAGCCTGTATAATGGTAAGACATGGCAGACACTCCATGTTAACAGACTGTAGAAGGATGGGACAGGGCAGGCACTCTATGTGAACAGCCTGAATAATGGTGTTCCGGGCAGGCACTCCATATTGATTTGCTATGAGCTAGAAGAATGCACCAAGAACACTGTCATACCCAGTTAGGTCATTGTTTATTCAGAAGCTTGTATAATACTGGGACAGGGCAGTCATTCCTTATTAAATATCTAAGAACCTGGGGATTGGTAAAACACAGGGATGTGACACTGTTCAGATGTACCTAGGAACCTGGTTTACATGCCTATAGTGTTAGCCCACTAATATAATTGAATGATCATGATGTGTACTTGAGAAACAGAATTTATAGGTGAATGGCATTTGAACAGATCGATATTAGGAGATGTTGATTTGTGGATATTCTCAATTAACTTTCAATATAAAGCTGAAATTGTTTCCCTCAACATAGTTATATACGTAAAATGGGTATTTTAGCTCCTCTGTAACTGTAATATGCTTGGATAGCCCATGCTTCTGCAAAACTTTTATTAATCCTGTGTATAATGCACACAGATCAGTCTTATTATATAAAATTTAATCTTGGATCCTTTTTAACATTTGTAAATTATGTAACAAAGACAATAAACTGAAAGTTAATAGTACATATTGATTTATGTTTTGACCACAGTCATGGAGGACATTACAATTGAAGTGTGCAAGAGTTTAGCCAACCCCCCAATTTTAGTTTTGAACTTCAAACAGACATAATTTCATAACCATTGAAAAAAAATTGATGCAAACATATAAACATTGTTAAAGGATGCAAAATTCGAAATATTTGTTCTAGTCTTGCAACAACAAAATTAATATTTGCAAGACTGTAAACTTAATATTGAAACCATTTTAATATTGTCAATTTATGCAATATAAGTGTAACTAAAAATCATTATTCTAATCTAGCAACAACAAAGACTAAATTTACAATATGTATTTAAATGTTTCATAACTTAGAAGTAATGCTGTTACTTTAACTATTTTAACAGTGTCAATTAACTATAAGTTATTCAAATGATTTACAAGTGCAATAACACATTATGTTTTATTGTAATCATTTAAACATTGCAAAATATGTATTCCCTTCTAGCATCAACCAAAGTATGTGTTGCTGGACAGAACTTCCAGAACTTGCAATACCAAGCTAAGAAAACAATTGTGTGTAGTAATTAGCAGTTAATTTGTTATGATGATATCATTTAAACACCGTCAACTGATGCATTATGAATGTTATCCAAAATCTTTATTAAAAATCTAGCAATGACAACCTGTTGTTATGTTATGGAATTTACAATATTGCAAAACAAAAACAGTGTTTTTTTGTGTGTTTTTGTATTTAGAAGAATAGGCATAAAAGTCAGTCAGGAAATGATTTTGTTCACATTGTCAGTTGATTCAATATGAATGTAATTCAACATCTTTAGTCTATTCTAGCAGTAACACAATAAATATTGATATACATGCCAATTTTGAAATATATAACAAGTATTAAAATGTGCACCATGATTCATTTATCCAGAATCATTTTGACTTAAAATCAGCTTGCATATAAAAAAATTGTTACAAAGAGATTTATTCCTTATTCTACCTTAGTTTTTAAAGCTATTTTTGGTGCAATAATTAATACGTAAAAAACAATACAGAAATCTTCATAATATAAATAATGAAATGAAATGTAAAAAAAAACAAATTAACTTAGCTTTAAAGACATTATCGGAACAATTTATATTCAATAAATAAGGAAAATGTATAAACAATTGCTAATGATAATTAAATAATTATGAACAATACTTTGCAAAAATGCAATTTATGGAGAAAAAAAAACTTATAGGATGCCAGAATATAAAAATAAAAAATTTAAAAAAAAGGTAACAAGATTGGTATGTGTTCCTTTAAGATCATTTTTTTTTAATTTATAAGAAGTAATAGAAAGTAAAAGAAAGCTATAAGAATTCACGCTTTTATGGAATAATGTTAACATTGTCAACTGAGGCAATATGAGTGTATTTCAACATATTTATTCCAGTCTAGCAATACACAAATGAATTAGCAAAATTCACATACAGCATCATGTTTTAATTTACAAGAAGTTATGCTCTCATTGGAGGCATATTAACATTGTCAACTGATGCAGTATTATTCAAACTCTTTATTCCAGTCTAGCAACAACAAACTATAGTTCAACTTCATCAATCAAAAGTGAACTAGTTTTAAAAGATAATTAAGATGTGTGATCATTCTTAAAACCTATCAATTTTTATTTCCAATTTGAATTTTTAAAGCTTTCGTTTAAATAGTGACTATTGACACCTGCAGCAGTATCCGTGGTGACAATATACAGTCAATTTGATGTAGTTTACCTTAGTGGATACATTACCTTCCAATTTTAAAACCCTAATCCCTGTATTGCCAACAGTCCATCAAGGCTTTAGAACCAGGTCACCCATAGCCAACATTTATAGACTTAAAAATGACAACTTGGGAACAAAAACTGCTTATGAAGTTTACAACAACAATTTTAAGCTGAAACAATCATTTAGCTAAGAATATTGAAGCAATAATATTGCCATACTGTTGTTATTCATTATCCTTTTTCAAGTCTAGTTACAACAAATTGATGTGTTGCTAAATGGAATTTACAATATTGAGCTAAGAAAACAGCATTTTGTATGTTTGTAAGAAGTTGATAAGCTGTTATTAAGAATTGTTTTAACATTGTCAATAGATGCAATATTATTTAACTCCTTATTCAAGTCTAGCAACAACAAATTCATGTGTTGCTAGATGGAATTTACAATACTGAGCTAAGAAAACAGCATTTTGTATGTTTGTAAAGAAGTTGATATGCTGTTATTAGAATTATTTTAACATTGTCAATAGATGCAATATTATTTAGCTCCTTATTCAAGTCTAGCAACAACAAATTCATGTGTTGCTAGATGGAATTTACAATATTGAGCTAAGAAAACAGCATTTTGTATGTTTGTAAAGAAGTTGATATGCTGTTATTGGAATTATTTTAACATTGTCAATAGATGCAATATTATTTAACTCCTTATTCCAGTCTAGCAACAACAAATTCATGTGTTGCTAGATGGAATTTACAATATTGAGCTCAGAAAACAGCATTTTGTATGTTTGTAAAGAAGTTGATATGCTGTTATTAGAGTTATTTTAACATTGTCAATAGATGCAATATTATTTAGCTCCTTATTCCAGTCTAGCAACAACAAATTCATGTGATGCTAGATGGAATTTACAATAATGAACTAAGAAAACAGCATGTTTTTATGTTAATAAGAAGTAAATATGCTGTTATTGGAATTATATTGACATTGTCAACTGATGCAGTGTTATTCAAACTCTTTATTCCAGTCTAGCAACAACAAACTATAGTTCAACTTCATCAATAAAAAGTGAACTAGTTTTAAAATATAATTAAGATGTGTGATCATTCTTAAAACCTATCGATTTTTATTTCCAATTTGAATTTTTAAAGCTTTCGTTTAAATAGTGACTATGTGACACCTGCAGCAGTATCCGTGGTGACAATATACAGTCAATTTGATGTAGTTTACCTTAGTGGCTACATTACCTTCCAGTTTTAAAACCCTAATCCCTGTATTGCCAACAGTCCATCAAGGCTTTAGAACCAGGTCACCCATAGCCAACATTTATAGACTTAAAAATGACAACTTGGGAACAAAAACTGCTTATGAAGTTTACAACAACAATTTTAAGCTGAAACAATCATTTAGCTAAGAATATTGAAGCAATAATATTGCCATACTGTTGTTATTCATTATCCTTTTTCAAGTCTAGTTACAACAAATTGATGTGTTGCTAAATGGAATTTACAATATTGAGCTAAGAAAACAGCATTTTGTATGTTTGTAAGAAGTTGATAAGCTGTTATTAAGAATTGTTTTAACATTGTCAATAGATGCAATATTATTTAACTCCTTATTCAAGTCTAGCAACAACAAATTCATGTGTTGCTAGATGGAATTTACAATACTGAGCTAAGAAAACAGCATTTTGTATGTTTGTAAAGAAGTTGATATGCTGTTATTAGAATTATTTTAACATTGTCAATAGATGCAATATTATTTAGCTCCTTATTCCAGTCTAGCAACAACAAATTCATGTGTTGCTAGATGGAATTTACAATATTGAGCTAAGAAAACAGCATTTTGTATGTTTGTAAAGAAGTTGATATGCTGTTATTGGAATTATTTTAACATTGTCAATAGATGCAATATTATTTAACTCCTTATTCCAGTCTAGCAACAACAAATTCATGTGTTGCTAGATGGAATTTACAATATTGAGCTCAGAAAACAGCATTTTGTATGTTTGTAAAGAAGTTGATATGCTGTTATTAGAATTATTTAAACATTGTCAATAGATGCAATATTATTTAGCTCCTTATTCCAGTCTAGCAACAACAAATTCATGTGTTGCTAGATGGAATTTACAATATTGAGCTAAGAAAACAGCACGTTTTTATGTTAATAAAAAGTTAATATGCTGTTATTGGAATCTTATTAACATTGTCAACTGAAGCAGAATTATTCAAACTCTTTATTCCAGTCTAGCAACAACAAACTATAGTTCAACTTCATCAATCAAAAGTGAACTAGTTTTAAAAGATGATTAAGATGTGTGATCATTCTTTAAACCTATCGATTTTTATTTCCAATTTGAATTTTTAAAGCTTTCGTTTAAATAGTGACTATGTGACACCTGCAGCAGTATCCGTGGTGACAATATACAGTCAATTTGATGTAGTTTACCTTAGTGGCTACATTACCTTCCAGTTTTAAAACCCTAATCCCTGTATTGCCAACAGTCCATCAAGGCTTTAGAACCAGGTCACCCATAGCCAACATTTATAGACTTAAAAATAACAACTTGGGAACAAAAACTGCTTATGAAGTTTACAACAACAATTTTAAGCCGAAACAATCATTGAGCTAAGAATATTGAAGCAATAATATTGCCATACTGTTGTTATTCATTATCCTTTTTCAAGTCTAGTAGTTACAGCAAATTCATGTGTTGCTAAATGGAATTTACAATATTGAGCTAAGAAAACAGCATTTTGTATGTTTGTAAGAAGTTGATATGCTGTTATTAAGAATTATTCTAACATTGTCAATAGATGCAATATTATTTAACTCCTTATTCCAGACTAGCAACAACAAATTCATGTGTTGCTAGATGGAATTTACAATATTGAGCTAAGAAAACAGCATTTTGTATGTTTGTAAATAATTATTTTAACATTGTCAATAGATGCAATATTATTTAGCCCCTTATTCCAGTCTAGCAACAACAAATTCATGTGTTGCTAGATGGAATTTACAATATTGAGCTAAGAAAAGAGCACGTTTTTATGTTAATAAGAAGTTAATATGCTGTTATTGGAATCTTATTAACATTGTCAACTGATGCAGTATTATTCAAACTCTTTATTCCAGTCTAGCAACAACAAACTATAGTTCAACTTCATCAATCAAAAGCGAACTAGTTTTAAAAGATAATTAAGATGTGTGATCATTCTTAAAACCTATCGATTTTTATTTCCAATTTGAATTTTTAAAGCTTTCGTTTAAATAGTGACTATGTGACACCTGCAGCAATATCCATGGTGACAATATACAGTCAATTTGATGTAGTTTACCTTACTGGCTACATTACCTTCCAGTTTTAAAACCCTAATCCCTGTATTGCCAACAGTCTATCAAGGCTTTAGAACCAGGTCACCCATAGCCAACATTTATAGACTTAAAAATAACAACTTGGGAACAAAAACTGCTTATGAAGTTTACAACAACAATTTTAAGCCGAAACAATCATTGAGCTAAGAATATTGAAGCAATAATATTGCCATACTGTTGTTATTCATTATCCTTTTTCAAGTCTAGTTACAACAAATTGATGTGTTGCTAAATGGAATTTACAATATTGAGCTAAGAAAACAGCATTTTGTATGTTTGTAAGAAGTTGATATGCTGTTATTCAGAATAATTTTAACATTTTCAATAGATGCAATATTATTTAACTCCTTATTCCAGTCTAGCAACAACAAATTCATATGCTGCTAGATGGAATTTACAATATTGAGCTAACAAAACAGAATTTTGTATGTTTGTAAAGAAGTATATATGCTGTTATTAGAATTATTTTAACATTGTCAATAGATGCAATATTATTTAACTCCTTATTCCAGTCTAGAACAACAAATTCATGTGTTGCTAGATGGAATTTACAATATTGAGCTAAGAAAACAGCATTTTGTATGTTTGTAAAGAAGTTGATATGCTGTTATTAGAATTATTTTAACACTGTCAATAGATGCAATATTATTTAACTCCTTATTCCAGTCTAGCAACAACAAATTCATGTGTTGCTAGATGGAATTTACAATATTGAGCTAAGAAAACAGCATGTTTTTATGTTAATAAGAAGTTAATATGCTGTTATTGGAATTATCTTAACATTGTCAATAGATGCAATATTATTTAACTCCTTATTCCAGTCTAGCTACAACAAATTCATGTGTTGCTAGATGGAATTTACAATATTGAGCTAACAAAACAGCATTTTCTATGTTTGTAAAGATATTGATATGCTGTTATTAGAATTATTTTAACACTGTCAATAGATGCAATATTATTTAACTCCTTATTCCAGTCTAGCAACAACAAATTCATGTGTTGCTAGATGGAATTTACAATACTGAGCTAAGAAAACAGCATTATGTATGTTTGTAAAGAAGTTGATATGCTGTTATTAGAATTATTTTAACATTGTCAATAGATGCAATATTATTTAGCTCCTTATTCCAGTCTAGCAACAACAAATTCATGTGTTGCTAGAAGGAATTTACAATATTGAGGTAAGAAAACAGCATGTTTTTATGTTAATAAGAAGTTGATATGCTGTTATTAAGAATTATTTTAACATTGTCAATGAATGCAATATTATTTCTTATTCCAGTCAAGCAACAACAAATTCATGTGTTGCTATATGGAATTTACAATATTGAGCTAAGAAAACAGCATTTTCTATGTTTGTAAGAAGTTGATATGCTGTTATTAGAATTATTTCAACATTGTCAATAGACGCAATATTATTTAAAATCTTTATTCCAGTCTAGCAACAGTAAATTCATGTGTTGCTAGATGGAATTTACAATATTCAGCTAAGAAAACAGCATTTTCTATGTTTGTAAGAAGTTGATATGCTGTTATTAGAATTATTTTAACATTGTCAATAGATGCAATATTATTTAAAATCTTTATTCCAGTCTAGCAACAACAAATTCATGTGTTGTTAAATGGAATTTACAATATTGAGCTAAGAAAACAGCTTTTTTTATGTCTATAAGATGTTAATATGCTGTTATGAGAATTATTTTAACATTGTCAATTGATTCAACGTCTTTATTTATAGTTTAGTAACAGCACAAATACATATTGCAGGACAGAATTTAATGACCTAAGAAAGCAGCTTTTATGTTTAATGTGCAAGAAGTCATTCTGTTATTGGTTATTAAAAATATAACATTGACAACTGATGCAATGTCATTCAAAACCTTTAATCCAGCCTAGCAACTACACAAATGAATTTTGCTAGACAGAATTTATAAACAGCATTTATTTCAAGTTACACAAAGTAATGCTGTTATTAGAATCATATTAACATTGTCCATAGTTGCTGTATTATTCAAACTCTTTATTCCAGTCTAGAAACAACAAACTGACGTGTTGCTAGATGGGATTTACAATACTGAGCTAAGAAAACAGCATTTTCTATGTCTGTAAAAAGTTGATATGCTGTTATTAGAATTATTTTAACATTGTCCATAGATGGAATATTTAAATTTTTTATTCCAGTCTAGCAACATGAAATTGATGTGTTGCTAAATGGAATTTACAATATTGAGCTAAGAAAACAGCATTTTTATTTTATGTCTATAAGATGTTAATATGCTGTTATGAGAATTATTTTAACATTGTCAATTGATTCAATATACATGTAATTCAACATCTTTATTTGTAGTTTAGTAACAACACAATTACATATTGCAGGACAGAATTTAATGACCTAAGAAAGCAGCTTTTTTGTTTAATATGCAAGAAGTCATTCTGTTATTGGTTATTAAAAATTTAACATTGTCAACTGATGCAATGTCATTCAAAATCTTTAATTCAGTCTAACAACAAGAAATTAATGTGTCGCTAGACTGAATTGACGGTATTGAGATAAGAAAACAGATTTTTCTTTTATACAAACTATGCTGCTTTTGGGATCATTATTACTGTCAATTGAGGCAATATGAGTGTAATTCAAAATCTTTAAGCCATCCTAGCAACTACACAATGAATTTTGCTAGACAGAATTTATAAACAGTATTTATTTTCAAGTTACACAAAGTTATGAAGTTATTAGAATCATATTAACATTGACCATATGGTTGCTGTATTATTCAAACTCTTTATTCCAGTCTAAAAACAACAAACTGATGTGTTGCTAGATGGAATTTAAAATATTGAGCTTACAAAACAGCATGTTTTTATGTTAATAAGAAGTTAATATGCTGTTATTGGAATTATTTTAACATTGTCAATAGATGCAATATTATTTAGCTCATTATTCCAGTCTAGCGACAACAAATTCATGTGTTGCTAGATGGAATTTACAATATTGAGCTAAGAAAACAGCATTTTGTATGTTTGTAAGAAGTTGATATGTTGTTATTAAAATTATTTTAGCATTGTCAATAGATGCAATATTATTTAGCTCCTTATTCCAGTCTAGCAACAACAAATTTATGTGTTGCTAGATGTAATTTACAATATTGAGCTAAGAAAACAGCATGTTTTTATGTTAATAAGAAGTTAATATGCTGTTATTGGAATCATATTAACATTGTCAACTGATGCAGTATTATTCAAACTCTTTATTCCAGTCTAGCAACAACAAACTATAGTTCAACTTCATCAATCAAAAGCGAACTAGTTTTAAAAGATAATTAAGATGTGTGATCATTCTTAAAACCTATCGATTTTTATTTCCAATTTGAATTTTTAAAGCTTTCGTTTAAATAGTGACTATGTGACACCTGCAGCAGTATCCGTGGTGACAATATACAGTCAACTGATGTAGTTTACCTTAGCTGGCTACATTACCTTCCAGTTTTAAAACCCTAATCCCTGTATTGCCAACAGTCCATCAAGGCTTTAGAACCAGGTCACCCATAGCCAACATTTATAGACTTAAAAATAACAACTTGGGAACAAAAACTGCTTATGAAGTTTACAACAACAATTTTAAGCTGAAAAAATCATTGAGCTAAGAATATTGAAGCAATAATATTGCCATACTGTTGTTATTCATTATCCTTTTTCAAGTCTAGTAGTTGCAGCAAATTGATGTGTTGCTAAATGGAATTTACAATATTGAGCTAAGAAAACAGCAGTTTGTAAGAAGTTGATATGCTGTTATTAAGAATTATTTTAACATTGTCAATAGATGCAATATTATTTAACTCCTTATTCCAGTCTAGCAACAACAAATTCATGTGTTGCTAGATGGAATTTACAATATTGAGCTAAGAAAACAGCATTTTGTATGTTTGTAAAGAAGTTGATATTCTGTTATTAGACTTATTTTAACATTGTCAATAGATGCAATATTATTTAACTCCTTATTCCAGTCCAGGAACAACAAATTCATGTGTTGCTAGATGGAATTTACAATATTGAGCTAAGAAAACAGCATATTCTATGTTTGTAAGAAGTTGATATGCTGTTATTAGAATTATTTTAACATTGTCAATAGATGCAATATTATTTAGCTCATTATTCCAGTCTAGCAACAACAAATTCATGTGTTGCTAGATGGAATTTACAATATTGAGCTTACAAAACAGCATTTGGTATGTTTGTAAGAAGTTGATAAGCTGTTATTAAAATTATTTTAGCATTGTCAATAGATGCAATATTATTTAGCTCCTTATTCAAGTCTAGCAACAACAAATTCATGTGTTGCTAGATGTAATTTACAATATTGAGCTAAGAAAACAGCATGTTTTTATGTTAATAAGAAGTTAATATGCTGTTATTGGAATCATATTAACATTGTCAACTGATGCAGTATTATTCAAACTCTTTATTCCAGTCTAGCAACAACAAACTATAGTTCAACTTCATCAATCAAAAGCGAACTAGTTTTAAAAGATAATTAAGATGTGTGATCATTCTTAAAACCTATCGATTTTTATTTCCAATTTGAATTTTTAAAGCTTTCGTTTAAATAGTGACTATGTGACACCTGCAGCAGTATCCATGGTGACAATATACAGTCAACTGATGTAGTTTACCTTAGTGGCTACATTACCTTCCAGTTTAAAACCCTAATCCCTGTATTGCCAACAGTCCATCAAGGCTTTAGAACCAGGTCACCCATAGCCAACATTTATAGACTTAAAAATAACAACTTGGGAACAAAAACTGCTTATGAAGTTTACAACAACAATTTTAAGCTGAAACAATCATTGAGCTAAGAATATTGAAGCAATAATATTGCTTTTTCAAGTCTAGTTACAACAAATTGATGTGTTGCTAAATGGAATTTACAATATTGAGCTAAGAAAACAGCATTTTGTATGTTTGTAAAACAGCATTTTGTATGTTTGTAAAGAAGTTGATATGCTGTTATTAGAATTATTTTAACCTTGTCAATAGATGCAATATTATTTAACTCCCTTTTCCAGTCTATCAACAACAAATTCATGTGTTGCTTGATGGAATTTACAATTTTGAGCTAAGAAAACAGCATTTTGTATGTTTGTAAGAAGTTGATATGCTGTTATTAGAATTATTTTAACATTGTCAATAGATGCAATATTATTTAGCTCCTTATTCCAGTCTAGCAACAACAAACTGATGTGTTGCAAGATGGAATTTACAATATTCAGCTAAGAAAACAGCATTTTCTATGTTTGTAAGAAGTTGATATGCTGTTATTAGAATTATTTTAACATTGTCAATAGACGCAATATTATTTAAAATCATTATTCCAGTCTAGCAACAACAAATTCATGTGTTGCTAGATGGAATTTACAATATTGAGCTAAGAAAACAGCTTTTTGTTATGTCTATAAGATTTTAATATGCTGTTATGAGAATTATTTTAACATTCTGTTATTGGTTATTAAAAATATAACATTGTCAACTGATGCAATGTCATTCAAAATCTTTAATTCAGTCTAACAACAAGAAATTAATGTGTCGCTAGACTGAATTGACGATACTGAGCTAAGAAAACAGATTTTTCTTTTATACAAACTATGCTGCTTTTGGGATCATTATTATTGTCATTTGAGGCAATATGAGTGTAATTCAACATCTTTAAGCCAGCCAGCCAGCCTAGCAACTACACAAATGAACTTTGCTAGACAGAATTTATAAACAGCATTTATTTTCAAGTTACACAAAGTAATGCTGTTATTAGAATCATATTAACATTGTCCATAGTTGCTATATTATTCAAACTCTTTATTCCAGTCTAAAAACAACAAACTGATGTGTTGCTAGATGGAATTTACAATATTGAGCTTACAAAACAGCATGTTTTTATGTTAATAAGAAGTTAATATGCTGTTACTGGAATCATATTTACATTGTCAACTGATGCAGTATTATTCAAACACTTTATTCCAGTCTAGAAACAACAAATGATGTGTTGCTTGATGGAATTTACAATATTGAGCTAAGAAAACAGCATTTTTTTATGTTAGTTATATATTAACATTGTCAATTGATGCAGTATTATTCAAACTCTTTATTCCAAACAAGCAACAACAAAGTGATGTGTTGCTATATAAAATTTACAATATTGAGCTAAGAAAACTAGTTTTAAAAGATAATTAAGATGTGTGATCATTCTTACAATCTATCGATTTTTGTTTCCAATTTGAATCTCTAAAGCTTTTATTTAAATAGTGACTACGTGACACCTGCAGCAGTATCAATGGTGACAATACACGGTCAATTTGATGTAGTTTACCTTAGTGCCTACATTACCTTCCAGTTTTAAAACCCTAATCCCTGTATTGCCAAACAGTCCATCAAGGCTTTAGAACCAGGTCACCCATAGCCAACATTTAAAGACTTCAAACAACTTGGAAAACAAATGAAAAGGTTATATGGCACCTAAAAGGCATTAACATGCCAGGCTCATCTTCCATGTACATCGAGATAAAATATGGAAAATGGGCCTAGAACCTTCTCACCCTGAACTGCAGAGTTGCTGCAAATTCTATCGTAGAAACTCCATTTACGCTGGAGCCACGTTATTGTTTTTCTGCCACTGCTCTTTTGATGCGAGCGAGATAGCACCTGAAACAATGCAGGGATCATGATGAAGACTTTTAATGAACATGAACAAAAAATGATAAAATGAACATGAATTTGGGGGGATTCTACCCCTCTGCCTACCCCTCCAAAGGGATCTGCAGTGGCCGTATTCTTTGCCCCGTGACCAAACGGGGCCCCCGGCAACCACACACGGGGCTTGGAAAACAAAAACTGCTGAAATAACATTATAAAAACAATTAAAAACTGCAGATTTGTATACTTAACGTTATTAAAACTAAAAAAATAAATATTTTGTGTTTATTTCCAAGATCGATTGTAGTGTTATGTACATGTTAGAAATTATCCACATGTATTGAAAGAAGTAAAATCGAAATTATGCAATCGATCTTGTGCAATCGATCTTGTAGACATTTTAATTAAAAATAAACACAAAATAAAAAAACTTTTAATGGCGTTAAGTATATTGATAACAAAAAAAAAAAAAAGATTATGAAAGAAGAAATTTGGAAATTGTTGAACACCATAAACACAAATATTTTAGTCTCAGTTTGATTGAGACTGTTCATGAACGGTAGTGAAAAATGGTTGCTACCGTTCACTCCTCTAGCCTTGGGTTGAACTCAGTATTTAAAATGTCAAGATCGCAAACATTTTATCCATCCAGAAGATGATATGTATATGATGGTGAAGTTATGCTGTTATTAAAATTATTTTAACATGGTAAATTGATGCTTCAGGAATGTGTACATTTAAACTTGTATTCCAGTCTAGCAACAACCAAAGTATATTTTGCTTAAGTGAATTTACAATAGTGATCTTAAACAACATTTTAATTTATTACATTCAGAAGTTACCGTATTTCCCTTAACATGACTATTGAGAGTGCCCCCCCACCACTCCCCCCCCCCCCCCCCACCCACTCCCTCCTCCCCCACCCCAAAACCCTTTCACCTCTTCAAAAGATAAAAGTTCTTTAAAATTCAATACAGTTTCCATCTTTTGTATCCGAACATTTATAAGAGCACTCCTTGGCATTTTGTATAGCACCTGGCAGCTACTATTAGGGGAAATACGGTTTCGTCTTATGGAATCATTTTATTATTTTCAAATGGAGCAATATAAATGTGATTCAAAAACTTTGTTCAAATCTAGCTTTAACATATTGATTTTATTGAATGGAACTTACATTGCTGACTCAATAATTGAGCTTTGAAAACAGCATTTTTTTAATTACAAGAAGCTAAGCTGTTATTCGAATAATTTCAACACTGTCAACTGAGGCAATATTATTCACATAATACACATACACATGTGTTGCTAAATGGAATTTACAACAGGCAACAGAAAACAGCATCTGTTTTATTTATAAGAAGTTATGCTGTTATTGGAATTATTTTAACATTGTCAATATGAACATAATTCCACATATTTATTCTAGCCCAGCAATGACACAAATAGATATTGCTAGATAGAATTACAATATCGATTTCAGAAAACAAGCTTTTTTGTTTATTTTATAAGAAGTTAAGCTGTAATGGAATCATTTTAACATTTTCAATAGATGCAATATTATTCCAAATCCCTATTACAGTCTAGCAACGAGAAATGTATTTATAAACAAGAGTTTACAATATGGAGCTAAGAAAACATCAGTTAACAGAGATTACATTATTGACCTAAGAAAACATCAGTTAACAGAGTTTACAATATCGAGCTAAGAAAACATCAGTTAACAGAGTTTACAATATCGACCTAAGAAAACATCAGTTAACAATATCGAGCTAAGAAAACATCATTTAACAGAGTTTACAAAATCAAGCTAAAAAAACAGCATTTTTTTATTTATGAGAAGTTGTGCTGTTATGTAATTGTATATATTCAAAATCTATAATCTAGAGTCATGCAACAAGAAAAATAACTATTTCATTTCCAGTAAAATCAATCTGTGATTAAGTAAGTTAGTAAGTTATTAGGGGGAATGTGGTAAAATAACATTATACACAGTAAAGTCAATTATCATCAATTCAATTGTTATGGTTATGAAATCAGAGAGACATAAATAACATTATACACAGTCAAGTCAATTATCATCAATTCAATTGTTATGGTTATGAAATCAGAGACATATCTGTTTGTGTTTGAAGCTACATCTATGCCCTCAATATGCCATTGCTCAAATAAGTTTAATTTAGACAATAAACCTTGCACATCATCAACAACAATCCATAAAGGGTTTAATCTCTTCAGGTTGGTTAGAGAAAGATTTATAAGGTTTTACATACAGCAATCGTGAAGAATTTATCAAAGCATTAAAATCACACTTTCATTCATTATATCAGTCATTATATCAGTATCGTTATATCAGTATTGTTATACCAGTATTGTTATATCAGTATCATTATACCAGTATTGTTATACCAGTATTGTTATACCAGTATTGTTATACCAGTATCATTATATCAGTATCGTTATATCAGTATTGTTATACCAGTATTGTTATATCAGTATCATTATACCAGTATTGTTATATCAATAGCATTCTATCAGTATCATTATATCAGTATCGTTACGTTATATCAGTATCGTTATATCAGTATCGTTACATTATATCAAGTATCGTTACATTATATCAGTATTGTTATATCAGTATCATTATATCAGTATCATTTTGACTTTAAACCTACTTGCATGTAATTAAATAACAGGTAATAATAATCTGGGACGTCAGCCTACCATAGGCTTAGGTGCATTACTAAAGCACTGTCACCAACATAGTCATACGAATCGTTTGGTATGAACTATCAAAGTAATTATTAATAATGATTTGCAAATATGCAACTTATGTAGAAAAACTGACAGAATGGTGACGTAGGATGTATTTTTCTTCCTATTAAAGTGTATCCAAATGCCTGTAGAATAGTGCAACAGGGCTGTCACACTGTTAAGATGTATCTAAGAACATGTGGTGGGGCAGAGCTGACACACTAGATATGAACATGTAGAATGGCGGGGCAGGGCTGTCACACTAGATATGAACATGTAGAATGGTGGCACAAGGCTTTCAACCTGTTAAGATGTATCGAAGAACATGTAGAATGGTGTGGGCAGTGCTGTCACACTGTTAGTATGCATCTAAGAACATGTAGAATGATGAGGCAGTGCTGTCACACTGTTCATATGTATCTAAGAACATGTAGAATGGTGTGGGCAGTGCTGTCACACTGTTAGTATGCATCTAAGAACATGTACAATGGTGGGGCAGTGCTGTCACACTGTTAGGATGCATCTAAGAACATGTAGAATGATGAGGCAGTGCTGTCACACTGTTCATATGTATCTAAGAACATGTAGTATGGTGCGGCAGGGATGTCACACTATTAGAATGTACCTAAGAACATGAAGAATGGTAAGGCAGTGCTCTGACACATTAAGGATGTATCTAAGAACATGTAGAGTGGGTCAGTGCTGTCACACTGTTTAGATGCATCTACGAACATGTAGAAAGGTGGGTCAGTGCTGTCACACTTTTTAGATGTATCAAAGAACATGTAGAAAGGTGGGTCAGTGCTGTCACACTGTAAAGATGTATCAAAGAACATGTAGAAAGGTGGGTCAGTGCTGTCACACTGTAAAGATGTATCAAAGAACATGTAGAAAGGTGGGTCAGTGCTGTCACACTGTTTAGATGTATCTAAGAACATGTAGAAAGGTGGGTCATTGCTGTCACACTGTTTACATGTATCTAAAAACATGTAGAAAGGTTGGCCAGTGCTGTCACACTGTTTAGATGCATCTAAATACATGTAGAAAGGTGGGTCACTGATGTCACACTGTTTAGATGCATCTAAGAACATGTAGAAAGGTGGGTCACACTGTTTAGATGCATCTAAGAACATGCAACAATATTGCAAACATGAGGGAGGAAAAGAAGAAAAAATATACAGACTTAACGTACCTTTAACTGTCTTTATATAGCAAAACAGCAATGTGTGTAGATTGATTTGTAATCTAAGAACATGTAGTTTGGTGGGGCAAAGCTGTCACACTGTAAAGATGTATCTAAGAACATGTAGAATGGTGGGACAAGGCAGCCACCCTGTTTAAATGTATCTAACAACATATAGATTGGCGGGACAAGGCTATCACCCTGTTAAAATGTATCAAAGAACATGCAGAATGGTGGGACAAGACTGTCACCCTGCTAAGATGTATCAAAGAACATGTCGAATGGTGGAGCAAGGCTGCCACCCTGTTAAGATGTTTGTAAGAACATGTAGATTGGTGGGACAAGGCTGCCACCTTGTTAAGATGTATCTAAGAACATGTAGACTGGTGGGGCAAGGCTGTCACCTTGTTCAAATGTATCTTATAACATGTAGAATAGTGGTACAAGGCTGTCACCCTGTTAAAATGTATCTAAGAATATGTAAAACAGTGGGCCAAGGCTGACACACCAGAGAAATCAACAGGTAAAATGGTAGGGCAAGACTGACACTAGCAATGAACAAGTAGAATCATGGGGCAAGGCTGCCACTCCATTAAGATGTATCTAGGAACATGTATATTGGTGGGACAAGGCTGTAACACTGCTAAGATGTATCTAAGAACATACAGAATGGTGAGGCAATGCTGCAGCTCTGGTAAGATGTATCAAGAACATGCAGAATGGCAGGGCATGGCTGTAACACTAGAAATGAACATGTATAATGGTGGAGCAAGGCTGTCACCCTGTTAAGATGTTGTGTAAAAATATGTAGATTGATGGAGCAAAGCTGTCACACTATAAAGATGATATATCTAAGAACATGTAGAATGGTATGGCAAGGCTGCCACCCTGTTAACATGTATCTAAGGACATGTAGATTGGTGGGACAAGGCTGCCAACTTGTTAAGATGTATCTAACAACATGTAAAATAGTGGGCCAAGGCTGAAACACTGAATAGTGGACCAAGGCTGACACAGTAGAGAAATCAACAGGTAAAATGGTGGGGCAAGACTGTCACACTAGCAATGAACAAGTAGAATCATGGGGCAAGGCTGCCACTCCATTAAGATGTATCTAGGAACATGTATATTGGTGGGACAAGGCTGTAACACTGCTGCTAAGATGTATTTAAGAACATGTAGAATGGTGGGGCAACGCTGCAGCTCTGGTAAGATGTATCTAAGAACATGCAGAATGGCAGGGCAATGCTGTCGCACTAGAAATGAACATGTAGAATGGTGGAGCAAGGCTGTCACCCTGTTAAGATGTATCTAAGGACATGCAGAATGGCGAGGCAAGGCTGTACATATTTAATGCGAGGAAGGGCTGTCACACTCGAAATGAACATGTAGAATGGTGGAGCAAGGCTGTCACTCTGTTAATATGCATCTAAGAACATGTAAAATGGTGAGGCAAGGCTGTCTCTCTGTTACGATGTTTCGAAGAACATGCAGAATGGTGGGTCAGTGCTGTCACACTCTTTAGGTGCATCTTAGAACATGTAGAAAGGTGGGTCAGTGCAGTCACACTGTTTAGGTGTATCTAAGAACATGCAACAATAACCATATTGCAAACATGAGGGGGAAAAGACGAAAAAAGATAGCCTTAACATACCTTAAACTGTCTTTATATAGCAAAACAGCAATGTGTGTAGATTGATTTGTAATAATTCACTTCATATGTAAGACCTGCGTCACATGTTCGTGGAATACTGCTGTGTCTGACCTCAAGTGAACCTTTATAGCCCAATCCACTTATAGATCTTGTTATGGCCTATTAAAGAACATGAGGTGTGGCAGGGTTGTCACAGGTCTATGTAAAAACATGATGCAATGAAAAGAATATGGCAAACATTTCATTGTCTTGATAGTAAAACTGCGGTGTCTGACCTCTAGTAAACTTCTATAATATAATCCAATGACAGATCTACTTGTTAGGAGTATAAAGTAATATGTAGGCTGTGACACTGTTAGGATGTATCTAAGAACATGTAGAATGGTGGGGCAGTGCTGTCACAATTAGGATTCATCTAAGAACATGTAAAATAGTGGGCAAGGCTGACACCCTTTTATTATGTATCTAAGAACATGCAGAATGGTGGAGCATGAGTTTCACCATGTAAAGATGTATCTAAGAACATGTAGAATGGTGGGGCAAGTCTGCCATCCTGTTAACATATATCTAAGAACATGTAGAATGGTGGAGCAAGGCTGCCACCCTGTTAAGATGTATCTAAGAACATGTAGAATGGTGGGGCAAGGCAGCCACCCTGTTAAGATGTATCTAAGAACATGTAGAATGGTGGGGCAAGGCTACCACCCTGTTAAAATGTATCTAAGAACATGTAGATTGGTGAGGCAAGTCTGCCACCCTGTTAAAATGTATCTAAGAACATGTAGAATGGTGGGACAAGGATGCCACGCTGTTAAGATGTATCTAAGAACATGTAGATTGGTGGGGCAAGATTGTCACCCTGTTAAGATGTATCTAAGAACATATAGAATGGTGGGGCAAGGCTGCCACACTAAAACTGAAATGCAGAATGGCGAGGCAAGGCTGTACATGGTTAATGTGGGGCAAAGCTGTCACACTATAAATGAACATGTAGAATGAATGGTGAGGCAAGGCTGTCTCACTGTTATGATGTTTCTAAGAAATGCAAAATGGTGAGGCAGGTGTGTCACACTGTTAGGATGCATCTAAGAACAACATGTAGAATGTTGGGTTAGTGCTGTCAGACTGTTTAGGTGCAACTAAGAACGTGAAGATTGGTGCGGCAAGGCTGCCACTCTGTTAAGATGTATCTAAGACCATGAAGATTGGTGGAGCAAAGCTGTCACACTGTAAAGATGTATCTAAAAACATATAGAATGGTGGGGCAAGGCTGCCACACCAAAACCGAAATGCAGAATGGCAAGGCAAGGCTGTACATGGTTAATGTGGGACAAGGCTGTCACACTGTAAATGAACATGTAGAATGGTGGGGCAAGGCTGTCACACTAGATATGAACATGTAGAATGGTGGGGCAGGGCTGTCACACTAGATATGAACATGTAGAATGATGGTACAAGGCTTCAACCTGTTAAGATGTATCAAAGAACATGTAGAATGACGGGGCGGTGCTGACACACTGTTAGTAAGCATCTAAGAACATGTAGAATGGTGGGGCAGGGCTGTCACACTGTTAGTATGCATCTAAGAACATGTAGAATGGTGGGGCAGGGTTGTCACACTGTTAAGATGCATATAAGAACATGCAGAATGGTGGGGCACCACTTCCGTTACTGTTTATATGGATCTAAGAACATGTAGAAAGGTAGGTCAGTGCTGCCACACTGTTCAGATGCATCTAAGAACATGCAACAATATTGCAAACATGAGGGGAAAAGAAGAAAAAATATATAGCCTTAACATACGGTACCTTAAACTGTCTTTATATAGCAAAACAACAATGTGTATAGATTGATTTGTAATAATTCACTTAATATGTAAGACCTGCTTCACATGTTCATGGAATACTGCTGTATCTGACCTCAAATGAACCTTTATAGCCCAACCCACTGATAAATCTAATGTTATGGCCTATTAAAAAACATGAGGTGGGACAGGGTTGTCACAGGTGTATGAAAAACATGACATAATAAAAAGAATATGGCAAACATGAAAATGACTGAACTTTCATTATTGTCTTGATAGTATAATATAATGCAATGATAGATCTAATTGTTAGGGGTATTAAAGAATATGTAGGCTGTGACACTGCTAGGATGTATCTAAAACATGTAGAATAGTGGGGCAGGGCTGTCGCGATGTTAGGGTTCATCTAAGAACATGAAAAATGGTGTGACAGTGCCGTCACTCTGTTAGGATGCTTCAAAGAACATTTAGAATGGTGGGGCAGTGATGTCACTCTGTAAGGATGCTTCAAAGAACATTTCAAAGGAAGGGGCAGGGCTATCACACTGTTAAGATGTTATCTAAGAACATGTAGAATGGTGGGGCAAGGCTGTCACATGGTAAAGATGTATCATCTAAGAACATGTAGATTGGTGGGGCAGGGCTGTCACACTGTTAGTATGCATCTAAGAACATGTAAAATGGTGGGGCAGGGCTGTCACACTCTTAAGATGCATGTAAGAACATGCAGAATGGTGGGGCACCACTTCCGTTACTGTTTAGATGGATCTAAGAACATGTAGAAAGGTAGGTCAGTGCTGTCACACTGTTCAGATGCATCTAAGAACATGCAACAATATTGCAAACATGAGGGGAAAAGAAGAAAACATATATAACATACGGTACCTTAAACTGTCTTTATATTGCAAAACAGCAATGTGTATAGATCGATTTGTAACAATTCACTTAATATGTAAGACCTGCTTCACATGTTCATGGAATACTGCTGTATCTGACCTCAAATGAACCTTTATAGCCCAAACAACTGATGAATCTTATGTTATGGCCTATTAAAGAACATGAGGCAGGGCTGTCGCGATGTTAGGGTTCATCTAAGAACATGAAAAATGGTGCGACAGTGCCATCACTCTGTTAGGATGCTTCAAAGAACGTTTAGAATGGTGCAGCAGTGATGTCACTCTGTAAGGATGCTTCAAAGAACATTTCGAAGGATGGGGCAGGGCTGTCACACTGTTAAGATGTTATCTAAGAACATGCAGAATGGTGGGACAGTGATGTCACACAGATAGGATGTATTTAAGTAAATGTAGAATGATGTCGCAGTGCTGTCACACAGTTAGGATGTATTTAAGTAAATGTAGAATGATGTCGCAGTGCTGTCACACTGTTACGATGCTTTAAAGAACATCTAGAATGGTAGAACAGGGTCATCACACTTTTAGGATGCATCCAAGAACATGCAGAATGGTGGGGCATGGCTGTCACACTGTAAAGATGAATCTAAGAACATGTTAAATAGTGGGGCATGGGTGTCACCCTGTTAAGATGTATGCAAGAACATGTAGAATGGTGGGGCAAGCTGTCACACTGTAAAGATGAATCTAAGAACATGTTAAATAGTGGGGCATGGGTGTCACCCTGTTAAGATGTATGCAAGAACATGACGAATGGTGGGGCAAGGCTGTCACACTGTCAAGATGCATCTAAGAACATGTAGCATGGTGGTGCATGGCTGACACCCAGTTATGATGAATCTAAGAACATGTAGATTAGTGGGGCATGGCTGCGACCCTATTCAGATGTATCTAAGAACATGTAGAATGGTGGGGCAAGGCTGTCACATGGTAAAGATGTATCATCTAAGAACATGTAGATTGGTGGGGTAAGGCTGTAACACTGCTAAGATGTATCTAAGAACATGTAGAATGGTTGGGAAGGCTGTCACCCTATTAAGATGTACTTAAGAACATGTAGAATGGTATGCCAAGGCCTCAGCTCTGGTAATATGTATCTAAGAACATGTAGAATGGTGGAGCAAGGCTGTCACACTAGAAATGAACATGTAGAATAGTGGGACAAGGCTATCACACTAGAAATGAACAGGTAGAATGGTGGGGAAGGCTGTCACCCTTATAAGATGTATCTAAAAACATGTAGAATGGTCGGCAATGCTGTCACACTAGAAAGGAACATATATAATGGTGGAACAAGGCTCTGACCCTGTTCAAATGTATCTAAGAATATGCAGAATGGTGAAGCAAGGCTGCCACCTTGTTAAGATTTATCTAAGAACATGTAGGTTGGTTTGGCAAGGATGTGTCCCTAATAATATGTATCTAACAACATTTTAAATGGTGGGGCAAGGCTGCCACACTAAAACTGAAATGCAGAATGGCGAGGCAAAGCTGTACATGTTTAATGCTAATAATTCACTTAATATGTAAGACCTGCGTCACATGTTCGTGGAATACTGCTGTGTCTGACCTCAAGTGAACCTTTATATCCCAATCCACTTATAGATCTAATGTTATGGCCTATTAAAGAACATGACCTGGGGCAGGGTTGTCACAGGTCTATGTAAAAACATGATGCAATGAAAAGAATATGGCAAACATGAAAATGACTGAAATTTCATTGTCTTGATAGTAAAACTGCGGTGTCTGACCTCTAGTAAACTTCTATAATATAATCCAATGACAGATATACTTGTTAGGAGTATAAAGTAATATGTAGGCTGTGACACTGTTAGGATGTATCTAAGAATATGTAGAATGGTGGGCAAGGCTGCCTCCCTTTTATTATGTATCTAAGAACATGCAGAATGGTCGAGCATGAGTTTCACCATGTAAAGATGTATCTAAGAACATGTAGAATGGTGGCGCAAGTCTGCCATCCTGTTAAGATATATCTAAGAACATATAGAATGGTGGAGCAAGGCAGGCTGCCAACCTGTTAAGATGTATCTAAGAACATGTAGAATGGTGGGGGCAAGGCTGCCACCCTGTTAAGATGTATATTAGAACATGTATAATGGTGGGGCAAGGCTGCCACACTGTTTAGGTGCATCTAAGAACATGTAGAAAGGTGGGTCAGTTTGTCGCAATGTTTATGTGTATCTAAGAACATGCATCAATAACAATATTGCAAACATGAGGGGGAAAAGACAAAAAAGAAAGATAGCCTTAACGTACCTTAATATGTCTTTATATAGCAAAACAGCAATGTGTGTAGATTGATTTGTAATAATTCACTTAATATGTAAGACCTGAGTCACATGTTCGTGGAATACTGCTGTGTCTGACCTCAAATGAACCTTTATAGCCCAATCCACTTATAGATCTAATGTTATGGCCTATTAAAGAACATGAGGTGGGGCAGGGTTGTCACAGGTCTATGTAAAAACAAGATGCAATGAAAAGAATATGGCAAACATGAAAATGACTGAAATTTCATTGTCTTGATAGTAAAACTGCGGTGTCTGACCTCTAGTATACTTCTATAATATAATCCAATGACAGATATACTTGTTAGGAGAATACAGTAATATGTAGGCTGTGACACTGTTAGGATGTATCTAAGAATATGTAGAATGGTGGGCAAGGCTGCCTCCCTTTTATTATGTATCTAAGAACATGCAGAATGGTGGAGCATGAGTTTCACCATGTAAAGATGTATCTAAGAACATGTAGAATGGTGGGCAAGGCTGCCTCCCTTTTATTATGTATCTAAGAACATGCAGAATGGTGGAGCATGAGTTTCACCATGTAAAGATGTATCTAAGAACATGTAGAATGGTGGGGCAAGTCTGCCATCCTGTTAAGATATATCTAAGAACATGTAGAATGGTGGAGCAAGGCTGCCAACCTGTTAAGATGTATCTAAGAACATGTAGAATGGTGGGGGCAAGGCTGCCACCCTGTTAAGATGTACATGTAGAATGGTGGGGCAAGGCTGCCACCCTGTTACGATGTATCTAAGAACATGTAGATTGGTGGGGTAAGTATGCCACCCTGTTAAAATGTATCTAAGAACATGTAGAATGGTGGGGAAAGGCTGCCACCCTGTTAATATGTATCTAAGAACATGTATATTGGTGGAGCAAAGCTGTCACACTGTAAAGATGTATCTAAGAACATGTAGAATGGTGGGACAAGGATGCCACCCTGTTAAGATGTATCTAAGAACATGTAGGTTGGTGGGGCAAGATTGTCACCATGTTAAGATGTATCTAAGAACATATAGAATGATGGGGCAAGGCTGCGACACTAAAACTGAAATGCAGTATGGCGAGGCAAGGCTGTACATGGTTAATGTGAGGCAAAGCTGTCACACTGTAAATGAACATGTAGAATGGTGAGGCAAGGCTGTCTCACTGTTATGATGTTTCTAAGAAATGCAAAATGGTGAGGCAGGTGTGTCACACTGTTAGGATGCATCTAAGAACAACACGTAGAATGTTGGGTCAGTGCTGTCACACTGTTTAGGTGCAACTAAGAACATGAAGATTGGTGGGGCAAGGCTGCCACCCTGTTAAGATGTATCTCAGAACATGTAGATTGGTGGAGCAAAGCTGTCACACTGTAAAGATGTATCTAAAAACATGTAGAATGGTGAGGCAAGGCTGTCTCTCTGTTAATGAACATGTAGAACGGTGAGGCAAAGCTGTCACACTGTTAATGACCATGTAGAATGGTGAGGCAAGGCTGTCTCACTGTTATGATGTTTCTAAGAACATGCAGAATGGTGGGGCATATGTGTCACACTGTTAGGATGCATCTAAGAACAATATTAAGAATGGTGGGTCAGTGCTGTCACACAGTTTAGGTGTATTAAAGAACATGCAACAATAACAATATTGCAAACATGAGGGGGAAAAGAAGAAGAAAGATAGCCTTAACGTACCTAAAACTGTCTTTATACTGTAGATTGATTTGTAATAATTCACTTAATATGTAAGACCTGCGTAACATGTTTGTGGAATTCTGCTGTGTCTGACCTCTAGGACATCTATAATATCATCCAATGAAAGATCTAATGTTACTGCCTATTAAAGAACATGAGGTGGGGCAGGGTTGTCACAGGGGTATGTAAAATCATGACTCAATAAAAAGAATATGGCAAACATGAAAATTACTGAACTTTCATTATTGTCTTGATAGTAAAACAGCTGTGTCTGACCCCAAGTGAATTTCTATAATATAATCCAATGATAGATCTACTTGTTAGGAGTATAAAAGAATATGTAGACTGTGACACTGTTAGGATGTATCTAAGAACATGTAGAATGGTGGAGCATGAGTTTCACCCTTTAAAGATATACCTAAGAAGATGTAGATTGGTGGGATAAGGCTGTCACACTGTAAAGATGTATCTAAGAACATGTAGAATTGTGGGACAATTGAATTGAATTGAATTGGATTTTATAGTCGCACCAACAGCTAAGGTCATATGGCGACTTTCCACCTTCCACTGGTGGAGGAAGACCCCAGGTGCCCCTCCGGGCAATTTTCGTGCACGGGCGGGCACCTGGGTAGAACCACCGACGTTCCGCAAGCCGAATTGTGGGACAAGGCTGTCACACTGTAAAGATGTATCTAAGAACATGTAGAATGGTAAGGCAGGGTTGTCACACTGTTAAGATGCATATAAGAACATGCAGAATGGTGGGGCACCACTTCCGTTACTGTTTAGATGGATCTAAGAACATGTAGAAAGGTAGGTCAGTGCTGTCACACTGTTCAGATGCATCTAAGAACATGCAACAATGTTGCAAACATGAGGGGAAAAGAAGAACATATATAGCCTTAACATATGATACCTTAAACTGTCTTTATATTGCAAAAGAGCAATGTGTATAGATTGATTTGTAATATTTCACTTAATATTTAAGATCTGCTTCACATGTTCATGGAATACTGCTGTTTCTGACCTCAAATGAACCTTTATAGCCCAACCCACTGATAAATCTAATGTTATGGCCTATTAAAGAACATGAGGTGGGACAGGGTTGTCACAGGTGTACGTAAAAACATGACATAATAAAAAGAATATGGCAAACATGAAAATGACTAAACTTTCATTATTGTTTTTGTAGTATAATATAATGCAATGATAGATCTAATTGTTAGGGGTATTAAAGAATATGTAGGCTGTGACACTGCTAGGATGTATCTAAAACATGTAGAATAGTGGGGCAGGGCTGTCGCGATGTTAGGGTTCATCTAAGAACATGAAAAATGGTGTGACAGTGCCGTCACTTTGTTAGGATGCTTCAAAGAACGTTTAGAATGGTGATGCAGTGATGTCATTCTGTAAGAATGCTTCAAAGAACATTTCAAAGGATGGGGCAGGGCTATCACACTGTTAAGATGTTATCTAAGAACATTTCAAAGGATGGGGCAGGGCTATCACACTGTTAAGATGTTATCTAAGAACATGCAGAATGGTGGGACAGTGATGTCACACAGTCAGGATGTATTTAAGTAAATGTAGAATGATGTTGCAGTGCTGTCACACTGTTAGGATGCTTTTAAGAACATCTAGAATGGTCGAACAGGGTCATCACACTTTTAGGATGCATCCAAGAACATGCAGAATGGTGGGGCATGGCTGTTACCCTGTTAAGATGTATGTAGGAACATGTATATTGGTGGAGCAAAGCTGTCACACTGTAAAGATGTATCTAAGAACATGTAGAATGGTGGGACAAGGATGCCACCCTGTTAAGATGTATCTAAGAACATGTAGATTGGTGGGGCAAGATTGTCACCCTGTTAAGATGTATCTAAGAACATGCAGAATGGTGGGACAAGGCTGCCACCCTGTTAAGATGTATCTAAGAACATGTAGATTGGTGGGACAAGGATGCCACCCTGTTAAGATGTATCTAAGAACATGTAGATTGGTGGGGCAAGATTGTCACCCTGTTGTATCTAAGAACATGCAGAATGGTGGGACAAGGCTGCCACCCTGTTAAGATGTATCTAAGAACATGTAGAATGGTGGGACAAGGCTGCCACCCTGTAAAGATGTATCTACGACATGTAGAATGGTGGAGCATGAGTTTCACACTGTAAAGATGTATATAAGAATATGTAGAATGGTTGCACAAGGCTGCCACCCTGTAAAGGTGAATCTAAGAACATGTAGAATGGTGGAGCATGAGTTTCACCCTGTAAAGATGTACCTAAGAACATGTAGAATAGTGGGACACGGCTGTCACACTATTAAGATGTATCCAAGAACATGCAGAATGGTGAGGCAAGGATGATGTTACTAAGAACATGCAGAATGGTGGGGCAGGTGTGTCACACTGTTAGGATGTATCTAAGAACAACACACACTCTTAGGATGCATCTAAGAACAACATGTAGAATGGTGGGTTAGTGCCGTCACACTGTTTAGGTGCATCTAAGAACATGTAGAAAGGTGGGTCAGTTTGTCGCAATGTTTATGTGTATCTAAGAACATGCAACAATAACAATATTGCAAACATGAGGGGGAAAAGACAAAAAAGAAAGATAGCCTGAACGTACCTTAAACTGTCTTTATATAGCAAAACAGCAATGTGTGTAGATTGATTTGTAATAATTCACTTAATATGTAAGACCTGCGTCACATGTTCGTGGAATACTGCTGTGTCTGACCTCAAGTGAACCTTTATAGCCCAATCCACTTATAGATCTAATGTTATGGCCTATTAAAGAACATGAGGTGGGGCAGGGTTGTCACAGGTCTATGTAAAAACATGATGCAATGAAAAGAATATGGCAAACATGAAAATGACTGAAATTTCATTGTCTTGATAGTAAAACTGCGGTGTCTGACCTCTAGTAAACTTCTATAATATAATCCAATGACAGATATACTTGTTAGGAGTATAAAGTAATATGTAGGCTGTGATACTGTTAGGATGTATCTAAGAATATGTAGAATGGTGGGCAAGGCTGCCACCCTTTTATTATGTATCTAAGAACATGTAGAATGGTGGGGCAAGGCTGCCACACTGTTTAGGTGCATCTAGGAACATGTAGAAAGGTGGGTCAGTTTGTCGCAATGTTTATGTGTATCTAAGAACATGCAACAATAACAATATTGCAAACATGAGGGGGAAAAGACAAAAAAGAAAGATAGCCTTAACGTACCTTAAACTGTCTTTATATAGCAAAACAGCAATTTGTGTAGATTGATTTGTAATAATTCACTTAATATGTAAGACCTGCGTCACATGTTCGTGGAATACTGCTGTGTCTGACCTCAAGTGAACCTTTATAGCCCAATCCACTTATAGATCTAATGTTATGGCCTATTAAAGAACATGAGGTGGGGCAGGGTTGTCACAGGTCTATGTAAAAACATGATGCAATGAAAAGAATAGGGCAAACATGAAAATGACTAAAATTTCATTGCCTTGATAGTAAAACTGCGGTGTCTGACCTGTAGTAAACTTCTATAATATAATCCAATGACAGATATACTTGTTAGGAGTATAAAGTAATATGTAGGCTGTGACACTGTTAGGATGTATCTAAGAATATGTAGAATGGTGGGCAAGGCTGCCACCCTTTTATTATGTATCTAAGAACATGCAGAATGGTGGAGCATGAGTTTCACCATGTAAAGATGTATCTAAGAACATGTAGAATGGTGGGGCAAGTCTGCCATCCTGTTAAGATATATCTGAGAACATATAGAATGGTTGAGCAAGGCTGCCAACCTGTTAAGATGTATCTAAGAGCATGTAGAATGGTGGGGGCAAGGCTGCCACCCTGTTAAGATGTATATTAGAACATGTAGAATGGTGGGGCAAGGCTGCCACACTGTTTAGGTGCATTTAAGAACATGTAGAAAGGTGGGTCAGTTTGTCGCAATGTTTATGTGTATCTAAGAACATGCAACAATAACAATATTGCAAACATGAGGGGGAAAAGACAAAAAAGAAAGATAGCCTTAACGTACCTTAAACTGTCTTTATATAGCAAAACAGCAATGTGTGTAGATTGATTTGTAATAATTCACTTAATATGTAAGACCTGCGTCACATGTTCGTGGAATACTGCTGTGTCTGACCTCAAGTGAACCTTTATAGCCCAATCCACTTATAGATCTAATGTTATGGCCTATTAAAGAACATGAGGTGGGGCAGGGTTGTCACAGGTCTATGTAAAAACATGACGCAATGAAAAGAATATGGCAAACATGAAAATGACTAAATTTCATTGTCTTGATAGTAAAACTGCGGTGTCTGACCTCTAGTAAACTTCTATAATATAATCCAATGACATATATACTTGTTAGGAGAATACAGTAATATGTAGGCTGTGACACTGTTAGGATGTATCTAAGAATATGTAGAATGGTGGGCAAGGCTGCCACCCTTTTATTATGTATCTAAGAACATGCAGAATGGTGGAGCATGAGTTTCACCATGTAAAGATGTATCTAAGGACATGTAGAATGGTGGGGCAAGTATGCCATCCTGTTAAGATATATCTAAGAACATGTAGAATGGTGGAGCAAGGCTGCCAACCTGTTAAGATGTATCTAAGAACATGTAGAATGGTGGGGGCAAGGCTGCCATCCTGTTAAGATGTATATTAGAACATGTAGAATGGTGGGGCAAGGCTGCCACCCTGTTACGATGTATCTAAGAAGATGTAGATTGGTGGGGTAAGTATGCCACCCTGTTAAAATGTATCTAAGAACATGTAGAATGGTTGGAAAAGGCTGCCACCCTGTTAATATGTATCTAAGAACATGTATATTGGTGGAGCAAAGCTGTCACACTGAAAAGATGTATCTAAGAACATGTAGAATGGTGGGACAAGGATGCCACCCTGTTAAGATGTATCTAAGAACATGTAGATTGGTGGGGCAAGATTGTCACCCTGTTAAGATGTATCTAAGAACATATAGAATGATGGGGCAAGGCTGCGACACTAAAACTGAAATGCAGTATGGCGAGGCAAGGCTGTACATGGTTAATGTGAGGCAAAGCTGTCACACTTTAAATGAACATGTAGAATGGTGAGGCAAGGCTGTCTCACTGTTATGATGTTTCTAAGAAATGCAAAATGGTGAGGCAGGTGTGTCACACTGTTAGGATGCATCTGAGAACAACATGTAGAATGTTGGGTCAGTGCTGTCACACTGTTTAGGTGCAACTAAGAACATGAAGATTGGTGGGGAAAGGCTACCACCCTGTTAAGATGTATCTCAGAACATGTAGATTGGTGGAGCAAGGCTGTCTCACTGTTAATGAACATGTAGAATGGTGAGGCAAAGCTGTCACACTGTAAATGACCATGTAGAATGGTGAGGCAAGGCTGTCTCATTGTTATGATGTTTCTAAGAACATGCAGAATGGTGGGGCATATGTGTTACACTGTTAGGATGCATCTAAGAACAATATGAAGAATGGTGGGTCAGTGCTGTCACACAGTTTAGGTGTATTAAAGAACATGCAACAATAACAATATTGCAAACATGAGTGGGAAAAGAAGAAGAAAGAAAGCCTTAACGTACCTAAAACTGTCTTGATACTGTAGATTGATTTGTAATAATTCACTTAATATGTAAGACCTGCGTCACATGTTCGTGGAATTCTGCCATGTCTGACCTCTAGGACTTCTATAATATAATCCAATGATAGATCTAATGTTACTGCCTATTAAAGAACATGAGGTGGGGCAGGGTTGTCACAGGGGTATGTAAAATCATGACTCAATAAAAAGAATATGGCAAACATGAAAATTACTGAACTTTCATTATTGTCTTGATAGTAAAACAGCTGTGTCTGACCCCAAGTGAATTTCTATAATATAATCCAATGATAGATCTACTTGTTAGGAGTATAAAAGAATATGTAGACTGTGACACTGTTAGGATGTATCTAAGAACATGTAGAATGGTGGAGCATGAGTTTCACCCTTTAAAGATGTACCTAAGAACATGTAGATTGGTGGGACAAGGCTGTCACACTGTAAAGATGTATCTAAGAAAATATAGAATGGTGGGACAAGGCTGTCACCCTGTTAAGATGTATCTAAGAACATATAGAATGGTGGGGCAAGGCTGCCACACTAAAACCGAAATGCAGAATGGCAAGGCAAGGCTGTACATGTTTAATGTGAGGAAAGAACATGTAAAATAGTGGGCATGGCTGACACCCTTTTATTATGTACCTCAGAGCATGTAGAATGGTGGAGCATGAGTTTCACACTGTAAAGATGTACCTAAGAATATGTAAAATGGTGGCACAATGCTGCCACCCTGTAAAGATGTATCTAAGAACATGTAGAATGGTGGGACAAGGCTACCACCATGTTAAGATGTACCTCAGAACATGTAGAATGGTGGAGCATGAGTTTCACACTGTAAAGATGTATCTAAGAATATGTAAAATGGTGGCACAAGGCTGCCACCCTGTAAAGATGTATCTAAGAACATGTAGAATGGTGGGACAAGGCTGTCACAATGTAAAGATGTATCTAAGAACATGCAGAATGGTGGGACAAGGTGCCACCCTGTTAAGATGTATCTAAGAACATGTAGTATGGTGGGACAAGGCTGCCACCCTGTAAAGATGTATCTACGACATGTAGAATGGTGGAGAATGAGTTTCACACTGTAAAGATGTATATAAGAATATGTAGAATGGTTGCACAAGGCTGCCACCCTGTAAAGGTGAATCTAAGAACATGTAGAATGGTGGAGCATGAGTTTCACCCTGTAAAGATGTACCTAAGAACATGTAGAATAGTGGGACACGGCTGTCACACTATTAAGATGTATCCAAGAACATGTAGAATGGTGAGGCAAGGATGATGTTACTAAGAACTTGTAGAATATAGGGGCAGGTGTGTCACACTGTTAGGATGTATCTAAGAACAACACACACTCTTAGGATGCATCTAAGAACAACATGTAGAATGGTGGGTTAGTGCCGTCACACTGTTTAGGTGCATCTAAGAACATGTAGAAAGGTGGGTCAGTTTGTCGCAATGTTTATGTGTATCTAAGAACATGCAACAATAACAATATTGCAAACATGAGGGGGAAAAGACAAAAAAGAAGATAGCCTGAACGTACCTTAAACTGTCTTTATATAGCAAAACAGCAATGTGTGTAGATTGATTTGTAATAATTCACTTAATATGTAAGACCTGCGTCACATGTTCGTGGAATACTGCTGTGTCTGACCTCAAGTGAACCTTTATAGCCCAATCCACTTATAGATCTAATGTTATGGCCTATTAAAAAGAACATGAGGTGGGGCAGGGTTGTCACAGGTCTATGTAAAAACATGATGCAATGAAAAGAATATGGCAAACATGAAAATGACTGAAATTTCATTGTCTTGATAGTAAAACTGCGGTGTCTGACCTCTAGTAAACTTCTATAATATAATCCAATGACAGATATACTTGTTAGGAGTATAAAGTAATATGTAGGCTGTGATACTGTTAGGATGTATCTAAGAATATGTAGAATGGTGGGCAAGGCTGCCACCCTTTTATTATGTATCTAAGAACATGTAGAATGGTGGGGCAAGGCTGTCACACTGTTTAGGTGCATCTAGGAACATGTAGAAAGGTGGGTCAGTTTGTCGCAATGTTTATGTGTATCTAAGAACATGCAACAATAACAATATTGCAAACATGAGGGGGAAAAGACAAAAAAGAAAGATAGCCTTAACGTACCTTAAACTGTCTTTATATAGCAAAACAGCAATGTGTGTAGATTGATTTGTAATAATTCACTTAATATGTAAGACCTGCGTCACATGTTCATGGAATACTGCTGTGTCTGACCTCAAGTGAACCTTTATAGCCCAATCCACTTATAGATCTAATGTTATGGCCTATTAAAGAACATGAGGTGGGGCAGGGTTGTCACAGGTCTATGTAAAAACATGATGCAATGAAAAGAATAGGGCAAACATGAAAATGACTGAAATTTCATTGCCTTGATAGTAAAACTGCAGTGTCTGACCTCTAGTAAACTTCTATAATATAATCCAATGACAGATATACTTGTTAGGAGTATAAAGTAATATGTAGGCTGTGACACTGTTAGGATGTATCTAAGAATATGTAGAATGGTGGGCAAGGCTGCCACCCTTTTATTATGTATCTAAGAACATGCAGAATGGTGGAGCATGAGTTTCACCATGTAAAGATGTATCTAAGAACATGTAGAATGGTGGGGCAAGTCTGCCATCCAGTTAAGATATATCTGAGAACATGTAGAATGGTTGAGCAAGGCTGCCAACCTGTTAAGATGTATCTAAGAACATGTAGAATGGTGGGGGCAAGGCTGCCACCCTGTTAAGATATATATTAGAACATGTAGAATGGTGGGGCAAGGCTGCCACACTGTTTAGGTGCATCTAAGAACATGTAGAAAGGTGGGTCAGTTTGTCGCAATGTTTATGTGTATCTAAGAACATGCAACAATAACAATATTGCAAACACAAGGGGGAAAAGACAAAAAAGAAAGATAGCCTTAACGTACCTTAATATGTCTTTATATAGCAAAACAGCAATGTGTGTAGATTGATTTGTAATAATTCACTTAATATGTAAGACCTGAGTCACATGTTCGTGGAATACTGCTGTATCTGACCTCAAGTGAACCTTTATAGCCCAATCCACTTATAGATCTAATGTTATGGCCTATTAAAGAACATGACGTGGGGCATGGTTGTCACAGGTCTATGTAAAAACATGATGCAATGAAAAGAATATGGCAAACATGAAAATGACTGAAATTTCATTGAATTGATAGTAAAACTGCGGTGTCTGACCTCTAGTAAACTTCTATAATATAATCCAATGACAGATATACTTGTTAGGAGTATAAAGTAATATGTAGGCTGTGACACTGTTAGGATGTATCTAAGAATATGTAGAATGGTGGGCAAGGCTGCCTCCCTTTTATTATGTATTTAAGAACATGCAGAATGGTGGAGCATGAGTTTCACCATGTAAAGATGTATCTAAGAACATGTAGAATGGTGGGGCAAGTCTGCTATCCTGTTAAGATATATCTAAGAACATGTAGAATGGTGGAGCAAGGCTGCCAACCTGTTAAGATGTATCTAAGAACATGTAGAATGGTGGGGGCAAGGCTGCCACCCTGTTAAGATGTATATTAGAACATGTAGAATGGTGGGGCAAGGCTGCCACCCTGTTACGATGTATCTAAGAACATGTAGATTGGTGGGGTAAGTATGCCACCCTGTTAAAATGTATCTAAGAACATGTAGAATGGTGGGGAAAGGCTGCCACCCTGTTAATATGTATCTAAGAACATGTATATTGGTGGAGCAAAGCTGTCACACTGTAAAGATGTATCTAAGAACATGTAGAATGGTGGGACAAGGATGCCACCCTGTTAAGATGTATCTAAGAACATGTAGGTTGGTGGAGCAAGATTGTCACCCTGTTAAGATGTATCTAAGAACATATAGAATGGTGCGGCAAGGCTGCGACACTAAAACTGAAATGCAGTATGGCGAGGCAAGGCTGTACATGGTTAATGTGAGGCAAAGCTGTCACAATGTAAATGAACATGTAGAATGGTGAGGCAAGGCTGTCTCACTGTTATGATGTTTCTAAGAAATGCAAAATGGTGAGGCAGGTGTGTCACACTGTTAGGATGCATCTAAGAACAACATGTAGAATGTTGGGTCAGTGCTGTCACACTGTTTAGGTGCAACTAAGAACATGAAGATTGGTGGGGCAAGGCTGCCACCCTGTTAAGATGTATCTCAGAACATGTAGATTGGTGGAGCAAAGCTGTCACACTGTAAAGATGTATCTAAAAACATGTAGAATGGTGAGGCAAGGCTGTCTCTCTGTTAATGAACATGTAGAATGGTGAGGCAAAGCTGTCACACTGTAAATGACCATGTAGAATGGTGAGGCAAGGCTGTCTCACTGTTATGATGTTTCTAAGAACATGCAGAATGGTGGGGCATATGTGTTACACTGTTAGGATGCATCTAAGAACAATATGAAGAATGGTGGGTCAGTGCTGTCACACAGTTTAGGTGTATTAAAGAACATGCAACAATAACAATATTGCAAACATGAGTGGGAAAAGAAGAAGAAAGAAAGCCTTAACGTACCTAAAACTGTCTTGATACTGTAGATTGATTTGTAATAATTCACTTAATATGTAAGACCTGCGTCACATGTTCGTGGAATTCTGCAATGTCTGACCTCTAGGACTTCTATAATATAATCCAATGATAGATCTAATGTTACTGCCTATTAAAGAACATGAGGTGGGGCAGGGTTGTCACAGGGGTATGTAAAATCATGTCTCAATAAAAAGAATATGGCAAACATGAAAATTACTGAACTTTCATTATTGTCTTGATAGTAAAACAGCTGTGTCTGACCCCAAGTGAATTTCTATAATATAATCCAATGATAGATCTACTTGTTAGGAGTATAAAAGAATATGTAGACTGTGACACTGTTAGGATGTATCTAAGAACATGTAGAATGGTGGAGCATGAGTTTCACCCTTTAAAGATGTACCTAAGAACATGTAGATTGGTGGGACAAGGCTGTCACACTGTAAAGATGTATCTAAGAAAATATAGAATGGTGGGACAAGGCTGTCACCCTGTTAAGATGTATCTAAGAACATATAGAATGGTGGGGCAAGGCTGCCACACTAAAACCGAAATGCAGAATGGCAAGGCAAGGCTGTACATGTTTAATGTGAGGAAAGAACATGTAAAATAGTGGGCATGGCTGACACCCTTTTATTATGTACCTCAGAGCATGTAGAATGGTGGAGCATGAGTTTCACACTGTAAAGATGTACCTAAGAATATGTAAAATGGTGGCACAATGCTGCCACCCTGTATAGATGTATCTAAGAACATGTAGAATGGTGGGACAAGGCTACCACCATGTTAAGATGTACCTCAGAACATGTAGAATGGTGGAGCATGAGTTTCACACTGTAAAGATGTATCTAAGAATATGTAAAATGGTGGCACAAGGCTGCCACCCTGTAAAGATGTATCTAAGAACATGTAGAATGGTGGGACAAGGCTTTCACAATGTAAAGATGTATCTAAGAACATGCAGAATGGTGGGACAAGGTGCCACCCTGTTAAGATGTATCTAAGAACATGTAGTATGGTGGGACAAGGCTGCCACCCTGTAAAGATGTATCTACGACATGTAGAATGGTGGAGAATGAGTTTCACACTGTAAAGATGTATATAAGAATATGTAGAATGGTTGCACAAGGCTGCCACCCTGTAAAGGTGAATCTAAGAACATGTAGAATGGTGGAGCATGAGTTTCACCCTGTAAAGATGTACCTAAGAACATGTAGAATAGTGGGACACGGCTGTCACACTATTAAGATGTATCCAAGAACATGTAGAATGGTGAGGCAAGGATGATGTTACTAAGAACATGCAGAATGGTGGGGCAGGTGTGTCACACTGTTAGGATGTATCTAAGAACAACACACACTCTTAGGATGCATCTAAGAACAACATGTAGAATGGTGGGTTAGTGCCGTCACACTGTTTAGGTGCATCTAAGAACATGTAGAAAGGTGGGTCAGTTTGTCGCAATGTTTATGTGTATCTAAGAACATGCAACAATAACAATATTGCAAACATGAGGGGGAAAAGACAAAAAAGAAAGATAGCCTTACCGTACCTTAAACTGTCTTTATATAGCAAATCAGCAATGTGTGTAGATTGATTTGTAATAATTCACTTAATATGTAAGACCTGAGTCACATGTTCGTGGAATACTGCTGTGTCGGACCTCAAGTGAACCTTTATAGCCCAATCCACTTATAGATCTAATGTTATGGCCTATTAAAGAACATGAGGTGGGGCAGGGTTGTCACAGGTCTATGTAAAAACATGATGCAATGAAAAGAATATGGCAAACATGAAAATGACTGAAATTTCATTGTCTTGATAGTAAAACTGCGGTGTCTGACCTCTAGTAAACTTCTATAATATAATCCAATGACATATATACTTGTTAGGAGAATACAGTAATATGTAAGCTGTGACACTGTTAGGATGTATCTAAGAATATGTAGAATGGTGGGCAAGGCTGCCTCCCTTTTATTATGTATCTAAGAACATGCAGAATGGTGGAGCATGAGTTTCACCATGTAAAGATGTATCTAAGAACATGTAGAATGGGCAAGTCTGCCATCCTGTTAAGATATATCTAAGAACATGTAAAATGGTGGAGCAAGGCTGCCAACCTGTTAAGATGTATCTAAGAACATGTAGAATGGTGGGGGCAAGGCTGCCACCCTGTTAAGATGTATATTAGAACATGTAGAATGGTGGGGCAAGGCTGCCACCCTGTTACGATGTATCTAAGAACATGTAGATTGGTGGGGTAAGTATGCCACCCTGTTAAAATGTATCTAAGAACATGTAGAATGGTGGGGAAAGGCTGCCACCCTGTTAATATGTATCTAAGAACATGTATATTGGTGGAGCAAAGCTGTCACACTGTAAAGATGTATCTAAGAACATGTAGAATGGTGGGACAAGGATGCCACCCTGTTAAGATGTATCTAAGAACATGTAGGTTGGTGGGGCAAGATTGTCACCCTGTTAAGATGTATCTAAGAACATATAGAATGGTGGGGCAAGGCTGCGACACTAAAACTGAAATGCAGTATGGCGAGGCAAGGCTGTACATGGTTAATGTGAGGCAAAGCTGTCACACTGTAAATGAACATGTAGAATGGTGAGGCAAGGCTGTCTCACTGTTATGATGTTTCTAAGAAATGCAAAATGGTGAGGCAGGTGTGTCACACTGTTAGGATGCATCTGAGAACAACATGTAGAATGTTGGGTCAGTGCTGTCACACTGTTTAGGTGCAACTACGAACATGAAGATTGGTGGGGCAAGGCTGCCACCCTGTTAAGATGTATCTCAGAACATGTAGATTGGTGGAGCAAAGCTGTCACACTGTAAAGATGTATCTAAAAACATGTAGAATGGTGAGGCAAGGCTGTCTCTCTGTTAATGAACATGTAGAACAGTGAGGCAAAGCTGTCACACTGTTAATGACCATGTAGAATGGTGAGGCAAGGCTGTCTCACTGTTATGATGTTTCTAAGAACATGCAGAATGGTGGGGCATATGTGTCACACTGTTAGGATGCATCTAAGAATAATATGAAGAATGGTGGGTCAGTGCTGTCACACAGTTTAGGTGTATTAAAGAACATGCAACAATAACAATATTGCAAACATGAGGGGGAAAAGAAGAAGAAAGATAGCCTTAAAGTACCTAAAACTGTCTTGATACTGTAGATTGATTTGTAATAATTCACTTAATATGTAAGACCTGCGTCACATGTTCGTGGAATTCTGCCATGTCTGACCTCTAGGACTTCTATAATATCATCCAATGATAGATCTAATGTTACTGCCTATTAAAGAACATGAGGTGGGGCAGGGTTGTCACAGGGGTATGTAAAATCATGACTCAATAAAAAAAATATGGCAAACATGAAAATTACTGAACTTTCATTATTGTCTTGATAGTAAAACAGCTGTGTCTGACCCCAAGTGAATTTCTATAATATAATCCAATGATAGATCTACTTGTTAGGAGTATAAAAGAATATGTAGACTGTGATACTGTTAGGATGTATCTAAGAACATGTAGAATGGTGGAGCATGAGTTTCACCCTTTAAAGATATACCTAAGAAATGTAGATTGGTGGGACAAGGCTGTCACACAGTAAAGATGTATCTAAGAATATATAGAATGGTGGGACAAGCCTGTCACCCTGTTAAGATGTATCTAAGAACATATAGAATGGTGGGGCAAGGCTGCCACACTAAAACTGAAATGCAGAATGGCAATGCTGTACATGTTTAATGTGGGGAAAGAACATGTAAAATAGTGGGCATGGCTGACACCCTTTTATTATGTACCTCAGAACATGTAGAATGGTGGAGCATGAGTTTCACACTGTAAAGATGTATCTAAGAATATGTAAAACGGTGGCACAAGGCTGCCACCCTGTTACCCTGTAAAGATGTATCTAAGAACATGTAGAATTGTGGGACAAGGCTGTCACACTGTAAAGATGTATCTAAGAACATGTAGAATGGTGGGGCAGGGTTGTCACACTGTTAAGATGCATATAAGAACATGCAGAATGGTGGGGCACCACTTCCGTTACTGTTTAGATGGATCTAAGAACATGTAGAAAGGTAGGTCAGTGCTGTCACACTGTTCAGATGCATCTAAGAACATGCAACAATGTTGCAAACATGAGGGGAAAAGAAGAAAACATATATAGCCTTAACATATGATACCTTAAACTGTCTTTATATTGCAAAACAGCAATGTGTATAGATTGATTTGTAATATTTCACTTAATATGTAAGATCTGCTTCACATGTTCATGGAATACTGCTGTTTCTGACCTCAAATGAACCTTTATAGCCAAACCCACTGATAAATCTAATGTTATGGCCTATTAAAGAACATGAGGTGGGACAGGGTTGTCACAGGTGTACGTAAAAACATGACATAATAAAAAGAATATGGCAAACATGAAAATGACTAAACTTTCATTATTGTCTTGATAGTATAATATAATGCAATGATAGATCTAATTGTTAGGGGTATTAAAGAATATGTAGGCTGTGACACTGCTAGGATGTATCTAAAACATGTAGAATAGTGGGGCATGGCTGCGACCCTATTCAGATGTATCTAAGAACATGCAGAATGGTTGGGCAAGGCTGTCTCACTGTAAAGATGTATCTAAGAATATGTAAAATGGTGGCACAAGGCTGCCACCCTGTAAAGATGTATCTAAGAACATGTATAATGGTGGGACAAGGCTGTCACACTGTAAAGATGTATCTAAGAACATGCAGAATGGTGGGACAAGGCTGCCACCCTGTAAAGATGTATCTAAGAACATATAGAATGGTGGGACAAGGCTGTCACCCTGTTAAGATGTAACTAAGAACATATAGAATGGTAGGGCAAGGCTGCCACACTAAAACCGAAATGCAGAATGGCAAGGCAAGGCTGTACATGTTTAATGTGAGGAAAGAACATGTAAAATAGTGGGCATGGCTGACACCCTTTTATTAAGTACCTCAGAACATGTAGAATGGTGGAGCATGAGTTTCACACTGTAAAGATGTATCTTTAGAATATGTAGAATGGTTGCACAAGGCTGCCACCCTGTAAAGGTGAATCTAAGAACATGTAGAATGGTGGGACACGGCTGTCACACTGTAAAGATGTATCTAAGAACATGTAGAATGGTGAGGCAAGGATGATGTTACTAAGAACATGCAGAATGGTGGGGCAGGTGTGTCACACTGTTAGGATGTATCTAAGAACAACACAAACTGTTAGGATGCATCTAAGAACAACATGTAGAATGGTGGGTTAGTGCTGTCACACTGTTTAGGTGCATCTAAGAACATGTAGAAAGGTGGGTCAGTTTGTCGCAATGTTTATGTGTATCTAAGAACATGCAACAATAACAATATTGCAAACATGAGGGGGAAAAGACAAAAAAAAAGATAGCCTTAACGTACCTTAAACTGTCTTTATATAGCAAAACAGCAATGTGTGTAGATTGATTTGTAATAATTCACTTAATATGTAAGACCTGCGTCACATGTTCGTGGAATACTGCTGTGTCTGACCTCAAGTGAACCTTTATAGCCCAATCCACTTGTAGATCTAATGTTATGGCCTATTAAAGAATTGAACTGAATGTTGTTTAACGGCTCATCAACACAGTATAGGTTATTTAGAGCCGCCCCAGAGAGAGGGGAAGGATACATAGGAATCCGGGAACTTGCCCTACTCTTATTATCGAATAGATTCCTATGGTTCTTTAACGTGCTCGGAGGATAGACCGATACACGGGACCGCCCGGTTTACGTCCCCATCCGACGGACGAGGCTAAGGTAAAGTGTCTTGCCCAAGAACACACCGACGGAACTCAGTGGCACCACGGAGGATTAAACCCGGGGCCTCCGGTTACAAATCCGCCGCGCTACCGACTGCGCCACGCCAGCCCCTGAGCTAGAAGAATGCAGCAAGAACACTGTCATGCACAGTTAGGTCATTGTTTATTCAGAAGCTTGTATAATACTGGGACAGGGCAGTCATTCCTTATTAAATATCTAAGAGCCTGGAGATTGGTAAAACACAAGGATTTGACACTGTTCAGATGTACCTAGGAACCTGGTTTACATGCCTATAGTGTTAGCCCACTAATATAACTGAATGATTATGATGTGTACTTGAGAAGCAGAATTTATAGGTGAATGGCATTTGAACAGATCGATGATATTAGGAGATGTCGATTTGTGGATATTCTCAATTAACTTTCAATATAAAGCTGAAATTGTTTCACTCAACATAGTTATATACGTAAAATGGGTATTTTAGCTCCTCTGTAACTGTAATATGCTTGGATAGCTCAATCTGCAAAACTTCTATTAATCCTGTGTATAATGCACACAGATCAGTCTTATTATATAACATTTAATCTTGGAACCTTTTTAACATTTGTAAATTAAGTAACAAAGACAATAGACTGAAAGTTAATAGTACATATTGATTTATGTTTTGACCACAGTCATGGAGAACATTACAATTGGAGTGTGCAAGAGTTTAGCCAACCCCTCAATTTTAGTTTTGAACTTCAAACAGACCTAATTTCATAACCATTGAAAACTGTTTGATGCAAACATATAAACATTGTCAAATGATGCAAAATTCGAAATATTTGTTCTAGTCTTGCAACAACAAAATTAATTTTTGCAAGACTGTAAACTTGATATTGAAACCATTTTAATATTGTCAATTTATGCAATATAAGTGTAACTAAAAATCATTATTCTAATCTAGCAACAACAAAACAAACATTGCAAGACTAAATTTACAATATGTATTTAAACGTTTCATAACTTAGAAGTAATGCTGTTACTTTAACTATTTTAACAGTGTCAATTAAATATAAGTTATTCAAATGATTTACAAGTGCAATAACACATTATGCTTTATTGTAATCATTTAAACATTGCAAAATATGTATTCCCTTCTAGCATCAGCCAAAGAATGTGTTGCTGGACAGAACTTCCAGAACTTGCAATACCAAGCTAAGAAAACAATTGTGTGTAGTAATTAGCAGTTAATTTGTTATGATGATATCATTTAAACACCGTCAACTGATGCATTATGAATGTTATCCAAAATCTTTATTAAAAGTCTAGCAACGACAACCTGTTGTTATGTTATGGAATTTACAATATTGCAAAACAAAAACAGCGTTGTTTTTTGTGTGTGTTTTTGTATTTAGAAGAATAGGCATAAAAGTCAAACAGGAAATGATTTTGTTAGCATTGTCAGTTGATTCAATATGAATGTAATTTAACATCTAAAGTCTATTCTAGCAGCAACACAATAAATATTGCTAGACATAATTACCTATACCGACTTTAAGGGACACACGCCAATTTTGAAAGATATATCAAGTATTAAAATGTGCACCACGATTCATTTATCCAGAATCATTTTTACTTAAAATCAGCTTGCATATAAAACAATTGTTACAAAGATATTTATTCCTTATTCTACCTTAGTTTTTAAAGCTATTTTTGGTGCAATAATTAATATGTAAAAAACCATACCAGAAATCTGCATAATATATTTCTTTTTAACTTAGCTTTAAAGACATTATCGGAACAATTTATATTCAATAAATAAGTAAAATGTATAAACAATTGCTCATGATAATAAAATAATTATCAACAATACTTTGCAAAAATGCAAGTTATGGAAAAAAAACAACGTATAGAATGCCAGAATATAAAAAAAAAAAAAAAAAAAAAATGTAAACAAGATTGCCATGTGTTCCTTTAAGATCATTTTTTTTTTAATTTATAAGAAGTAATAGAACATTGTCAACTGAGGCAATATGAGTGTATTTCAACATTTTTATTCCAGTCTAGCAATACACAAATGATTTTTTCTAGACAGAATTCACAAATAGCATTATGTTTTAATTTACAAGAAGTTATGCTCTCATTGGAATCATATTAACATTGACAACTGATGCAGTATTATTCAAACTCTTTATTCCAGTCTAGCAACAACAAAATATAGTTCAACTTCATCAATCAAAATCGAACTGTTTTAAAAGATAATTAAGATGTGTGATCATTCTTAAAACCTATCAATTTTTACTTCCAATTTGAATTTTTAAAGCTTTCATTTAAATAGTGACTATGTGACACCTGCAGCAGTATCCTTGGTGACAATATATAGTCAATTGATGTAGTTTACCTTAGTGGCTACATTACCTTCCAGTTTTAAAACCCTAATCCCTGTATTGCCAACAGTCCATCAAGGCTTTAGAACCAGGTCATCCATAGCCAACATTTATAGACTTAAAAATAACAACTTGGGAACAAAAACTGCTTATGAAGTTTACAACAACAATTTTAAGCCGAAACAATCATTGAGCTAAGAATATTGAAGCAATAATATTGCCATACTGTTGTTATTCATTATACTTTTTCAAGTCTAGTTGCAACAAATTGATGTGTTGCTAAATAGAAATTACAATATTGAGCTAAGAAAACAGCATTTTGTACATTTGTAAGAAGTTGATATGCTGTTATTAAGAATTATTTTAACATTGTCAATAGATGCAATATTATTTAGCTCCTTATTCCAGTCTAGCAACAACAAACTATAGTTCAACTTCATCAATCAAAAGCGAACTACTTTTAAAAGATAATTAAGATGTGTGATCATTCTTAAAATCTATCAATTTTCATTTCCAATTTGAATTTTTAAAGCTTTCGTTTAAATAGTGACTATGTGACACCTGCAGCAGTATCCGTGGTGACAATATACAGTCAACAGATGTAGTTTACCTTAGTGGCTACATTACCTTCCAGTTTTAAAACCCTAATCCCTGTATTGCCAACAGTCCATCAAGGCTTTAGAACCAGGTCACCCATAGCCAACATTTATAGACTTAAAAATAACAACTTGGGAACAAAAACTGCTTATGAAGTTTATAACAACAATTTTAATCCGAAACAATCATTGAGCTAAGAATATTGAAGCAATAATATTGCCATACTGTTGTTATTCATTATACTTTTTCAAGTCTAGTTACAACAAATTGATGTGTTGCTAAATGGAATTTACAATATTGAGCTAAGCAAACAGCATTTTGTACATTTGTAAGAAGTTGATAAACTGTTATTAAGAATTATTTTAACATTGTCAATAGATGCAATATTATTTAACTCCTTATTCCAGTCTAGCAACAACAAATTCATGTGTTGCTAGATGGAATTTACAATATTGAGCTAAGAAAACAGCATTTTGTATGTTTGTGAAGAAGTTGATGTGTTGTTATTAGAATTATTTTAACATTGTCAATAGATGCAATATTATTTAACTCCTTATTACAGTCTAGCAACAACAAATTCATGTGTTGCTAGATGGAATTTACAATAGTAAGCTAAGAAAACAGCATTTTGTATGTTTGTAAAGAAGTTGATATGCTGTTATTGGAATTATTTTAACATTGTTAATAGATGTAATATTATTTAACTCCTTATTCCAGTCTAGCAACAACAAATTCATGTGTTGCTAGACTGGAATTTACAATATTGAGCTAAGAATTTTAACATTGTCAATAGATGCAATATTATTTAACTCCTTATTCCAGTCCAGCAACAACAAATTCATGTGTTGCTAGATGGAATTTACAATATTGAGCTAAGAAAACAGCATTTTGTATGTTTGTAAAGAAGTTGATATGTTGTTATTAGAATTATTTTAACATTGTCAATAGATGCAATATTATTTAACTCCTTATTCCAGTCTAGCAACAACAAATTCATGTGTTGCTAGATGGAATTTACAATACTGAGCTAAGAAAACAGCATTTTGTATGTTTGTAAAGAAGTTGATATGCTGTTATTGGAATTATTTTAACATTTGTTAATAGATGTAATATTATTTAACTCCTTATTCCAGTCTAGCAACAACAAATTCATGTGTTGCTAGATGGAATTTACAATATTGAGCTAAGAAAACAGCATTTTCTATGTTTATAAAGAAGTTGATATGCTGTTATTAGAATTATTTTAACATTGTCAATAGATGGAATATTATTTAGCTCCTTATTCCAGTCTAGCAAAAACAAACTATAGTTCAACTTCATCAATTAAAAGCGAACTACTTTTAAAAGATAATTAAGATGTGTGATCATTCTTAAAACCTATCAATTTTCATTTCCAATTTGAATTTTTAAAGCTTTCGTTTAAATAGTGACTATGTGACACCTGCAGCAGTATCCGTGGTGACAATATACAGTCAACAGATGTAGTTTACCTTAGTGGCTACATTAACTTCCAGTTTTAAAACCCTAATCCCTGTATTGCCAACAGACCATCAAGGCTTTAGAACTAGGTCACCCATAGCCAACATTTATAGACTTAAAAATAACAACTTGGGAACAAAAACTGCTTATGAAGTTTACAACAACAATTTTAAGCAGAAACAATCATTGAGTTAAGAATATTGAAGCAATAATATTGCCATACTGTTGTTATTCATTATACTTTTTCAAGTCTAGTTACTACAAATTGATGTGTTGCTAAATGGAATTTACAATATTGAGCTAAGCAAACAGCATTTTGTACGTTTGTAAGAAGTTGATATACTGTTATTAAGAATTATTTTAACATTGTCAATAGATGCATTATTATTTAACTCCTTATTCCAGTCTAGCAAAAACAAACTATAGTTCAACTTCATCAATTAAAAGCGAACTACTTTTAAAAGATAATTAAGATGTGTGATCATTCTTAAAACCTATCAATTTTCATTTCCAATTTGAATTTTTAAAGCTTTCGTTTAAATAGTGACTATGTGACACCTGCAGCAGTATCCGTGGTGACAATATACAGTCAACAGATGTAGTTTACCTTAGTGGCTACATTAACTTCCAGTTTTAAAACCCTAATCCCTGTATTGCCAACAGTCCATCAAGGCTTTAGAACCAGGTCACCCATAGCCAACATTTATAGACTTAAAAATAACAACTTGGGAACAAAAACTGCTTATGAAGTTTACAACAACAATTTTAAGCCGAAACAATCATTGAGTTAAGAATATTGAAGCAATAATATTGCCATACTGTTGTTATTCATTATACTTTTTCAAGTCTAGTTACAACAAATTGATGTGTTGCTAAATGGAATTTACAATATTGAGCTAAGCAAACAGCATTTTGTACGTTTGTAAGAAGTTGATATACTGTTATTAAGAATTATTTTAACATTGTCAATAGATGCATTATTATTTAACTGCTTATTCCAGTCTAGCAACAACAAATTCATGTGTTGCTAGATGAAATTTACAATATTGAGCTAAAAAAAACAGCATTTTGTATGTTTGTAAAGAAGTTGATATGTTGTTATTAGAATTATTTTAACATTGTCAATAGATGGAATATTATTTAGCTCCTTATTCCAGTCTAGCAAAAAACAAACTATAGTTCAACTTCATCAATCAAAAGCGAACTACTTTTAAAAGATAATTAAGATGTGTGATCATTCTTAAAACCTATCAATTCTCATTTCCAATTTGAATTTTTAAAGCTTTCGTTTAAATAGTGACTATGTGACACCTGCAGCAGTATCCGTGGTGACAATATACAGTCAACAGATGTAGTTTACCTTAGTGGCTACATTACCTTCCAGTTTTAAAACCCTAATCCCTGTATTGCCAACAGTCCATCAAGGCTTTAGAACCAGGTCACCCATAGCCAACATTTATAGACTTAAAAATAACAACTTGGGAACAAAAACTGCTTATGAAGTTTACAACAACAATTTTAAGCCGAAACAATCATTGAGCTAAGAATATTGAAGCAATAATATTGCCATACTGTTGTTATTCATTATACTTTTTCAAGTCTAGTAACAACAAACTGATGTGTTGCTAAATGGAATTTACAATATTGAGCTAAGCAAACAGCATTTTGTACGTTTGTAAGAAGTTGATATACTGTTATTAAGAATTATTTTAACATTGTCAATAGATGCAATATTATTTAACTCCTTATTCCAGTCTAGCAACAACAAATTCATGTGTTGCTAGATGGAATTTACAATATTGAGCTAAGAAAACAGCATTTTGTATGTTTATAAAGAAGTTGATATGCTGTTATTGGAATTATTTTAACATTGTCAATATATGCATATTATTTAACTCCTTATTTCAGTTTAGCAACAACCAATTCATGTGTTGCTAGATGGAATTTACAATATTGAGCTAAGAAAACAGCATTTTGTATGTTTGTAAAGAAGTTGATATGCTGTAATGCAATTATTTTAACATTGTCAATAGATGCAATATTATTTAACTCCTTATTCCAGTCTAGCAACAACAAATTTATGTGTTGCTAGATGGAATTTACAATACTGAGCTAAGAAAACAGCATTTTGTATGTTTGTAAAGAAGTTGATATGCTGTTATTGGAATTATTTTAACATTTGTTAATAGATATAATATTATTTAGCTCCTTATTCCAGTCTAGCAACAACAAATTCATGTGTTGCTAGATGGAATTTACAATATTGAGCTAAGAAAACAGCATTTTCTATGTTTATAAAGAAGTCGATATGCTGTTATTAGAATTATTTTAACATTGTCAATAGATGGAATATTATTTAGCTCCTTATTCCAATCTAGCAAAAACAAACTATAGTTCAACTTCATCAATAAAAGCGAACTACTTTTAAAAGATAATTAAGATGTGTGATCATTCTTAAAACCTATCAATTTTCATTTCCAATTTGAATTTTTAAAGCTTTCGTTTAAATAGTGACTATGTGACACCTGCAGCAGTATCCGTGGTGACAATATACAGTCAACAGATGTAGTTTACCTTAGTGGCTACATTACCTTCCAGTTTTAAAACCCGAATCCCTGTATTGCCAACAGTCCATCAAGGCTTTAGAACCAGGTCACCCATAGCCAACATTTATAGACTTAAAAATAACAACTTGGGAACAAAAACTGCTTATGAAGTTTAAAACAACAATTTTAAGCCAAAACAATCATTGAGCTAAGAATATTGAAGCAATACTATTGCCATACTGTTGTTATTCATTATACTTTTTCAAGTCTAGTTACAACAAATTGATGTGTTGCTAAATGGAATTTACAATATTGAGCTAAGAAAACAGCATTTTGTATGTTTGTAAGAAGTTGATATGTTGTTATTAGAATTATTTTAACATTGTCAATAGATGCAATATTATTTAACTCCTTATTCCAGTCTAGCAACAACAAATTCATGTGTTGCTAGATGGAATTTACAATATTGAGCTAAGAAAACAGCATTTTGTATGTTTGTAAAGAAGTTGATATGTTTTTATTAGAATTATTTTAACATTGTCAATAGATGCAATATTATTTAACTCTTTATTCCAGTCTAGCAACAACAAATTCATGTGTTGCTAGATGGAATTTACAATATTGAGCTAAGAAAACAGCATTTTGTATGTTTATAAAGAAGTTGATATGCTGTTATTGGAATTATTTTAACATTGTTAATAGATGTTTAACTCCTTATTCCAGTCTAGCAACAACAAATTCATGTGTTGCTAGATGGAATTTACAATATTGAGCTAAGAAAACAGCATTTTGTATGTTTATAAAGAAGTTGATATGCTGTTATTGGAATTATTTTAACATTGACAATATATGCATATTATTTAACTCCTTATTCCAGTCCAGCAACAACAAATTCATGTGTTGCTAGATGGAATTTACAATATTGAGCTAAGAAAACAGCATTTTGTATGTTTATAAAGAGGTTGATATGCTGTTATTGGAATTATTTTAACATTGACAATATATGCATATTATTTAACTCCTTATTCCAGTTTAGCAACAAACCAATTCATGTGTTGCTAGATGGAATTTACAATATTGAGCTAAGAAAACAGCATTTTGTATGTTTGTAAAGAAGTTGATATGCATTGTTATTAGAATTATTTTAACATTGTCAATAGAAGCAATATTATTTAGCTCCTTATTCCAGTCTAGCAACAACAATTTCATGTGTTGCTAGATGGAATTTACAATATTGAGCTAAGAAAACAGCATTTTCTATGTTTATAAAGAAGTTGATATGCTGTTATTAGAATTATTTTAACATTGTCAATAGATTGAATATTATTTAGATCTTATTCCAGTCTAGCAAAAACAAACTATAGTTCAACTTCATCAATCAAAAGCGAACTACTTTTAAAAGATAATTAAGATGTGTGATCATTCTTAAAACCTATCAATTTTCATTTCCAATTTGAATTTTTAAAGCTTTCGTTTAAATAGTGACTATGTGACACCTGCAGCAGTATCCGTGGTGACAATATACAGTCAATTTGATGTAGTTTAACTTAGTGGCTACATTACCTTCCAGTTTTAAAACCCTAATCCCTGTATTGCCAACAGTCCATCAAGGCATTAGAACCAGGTCACCCATAGCCAACATTTATAGACTTAAAAATAACAACTTGGGAACAAAAACTGCTTATGAAGTTTAAAACAACAATTTTAAGCCGAAACAATCATTGAGTTAAGAATATTGAAGCAATACTATTGCCATACTGTTGTTATTCATTATACTTTTTCAAGTCTAGTTACAACAAATTGATGTGTTGCTAAATGGAATTTACAATATTGAGCTAAGAAAACAGCATTTTGTATGTTTGTAAGAAGTTGATATGTTTTTATTAGAATTATTTTAACATTGTCAATAGATGCATATTATTTAACTCCTTATTCCAGTCTGGCAACAACAAATTCATGTGTTGCTAGATGGAATTTACAATATTGAGCTAAGAAAACAGCATTTTGTATGTTTGTAAAGAAGTTGATATGTTGTTATTAGAATTATTTTAACATTGTCAATAGATGCAATATTATTTAACTCCTTATTCCAGACTAGCAACAACAAATTCATGTGTTGCTAGATGGAATTTACAATATTGAGCTAAGAAAACAGCATTTTGTATGTTTATAAAGAAGTTGATATGCTGTTATTGGAATTATTTTAACATTGTTAATAGATGTTTAACTCCTTATTCCAGTCTAGCAACAACAAATTCATGCGTTGCTAGATGGAATTTACAATATTGAGCTAAGAAAACAGAATGTTTTTATGTTAATATGCTGTTATTGGAATCATATTAACAATGTCAACTAATGCAGTATTATTCAAACTCTTTATTCCAGTCTAGCAACAACAAACTATAGTTCAACTTCATCAATAAAAAGCGAACTAGTTTTAAACAATAATTATCATGTGTGATCATTCTTAAAACCTATCAATTTTCATTTTCAATTTGAATTTTTAAAGCTTTCGTTTAAAAAGTGACTATGTTACACCTGCAGCGGTATCCGTGGTGACAATATACAGTCAATCTGATGTAGTTTACCTTAGTGGCTACATTACCTTCCAGTTTTAAAACCCTAATCTCTGTATTGCCAACAGTCCATCAAGGCTTTAGAACCAGGTCACCCATAGCCAACATTTATAGACTTAAAAATGACAACTTGGGAACAAAAACTGCTTATGAAGTTTACAACAACAATTTTAAGCTGAACAATCATTGAGCTAAGAATATTGAAGCAATAATATTGCCATACTGTTGTTATTCATTATCCTTTTTCAAGTCTAGTTACAACAAATTGATGTGTTGCTAAATGGAATTTACAATATTGAGCTAAGAAAACAGCATTTTGTATGTATGTAAGAAGTTGATAAGCTGTTATTAAGAATTGTTTTAACATTGTCAATAGATGCAATATTATTTAACTCCTTATTCAAGTCTAGCAACGACAAATTCATGGGTTGCTAGATGGAATTTACAATACTGAGCTAAGAAAACAGCATTTTGTATGTTTGTAAAGAAGTTGATATGCATTGTTATTAGAATTATTTTAACATTGTCAATAGAAGCAATATTATTTAGCTCCTTATTCCAGTCTAGCAACAACAAATTTATGTGTTGCTAGATGGAATTTACAATATTGAGCTAAGAAAACAGCATTTTGTATGTTTGTAGAGAAGTTGATATGCTGTAATGCAATTATTTTAACATTGTCAATAGATGCAATATTATTTAACTCCTTATTCCAGTCTGGCAACAACAAATTCATGTGTTGCTAGATAGAATTTACAATACTGAGCTAAGAAAACAGCACGTTTTTATGTTAATAAGAAGTTAATATGCTGTTATTGGAATCATATTAACATTGTCAACTGATGCAGTATTATTCAAACTCTTTATTCCAGTCTAGCAACAACAAACTATAGTTCAACTTCATCAATCAAAAGCGAACTAGTTTTAAAAGATGATTAAGATGCGTGATCATTTTTAAAACCTATCGATTTTTATTTCCAATTTGAATTTTTAAAGCTTTTGTTTAAATAGTGACTATGTGACACCTGCAGCAGTATCCGTGGTGACAATATAGAGTCAACTGATGTAGTTTACCTTAGTGGCTACATTACCTTCCAGTTTTAAAACCCTAATCCCTGTATTGCCAACAGTCCATCAAGGCTTTAGAACCAGGTCACCCATAGCCAACATTTATAGACTTAAAAATAACAACTTGGGAACAAAAACTGCTTATGAAGTTTACAACAACAATTTTAAGCCGAAACAATCATTGAGCTGAATACTGAAGCAATAATATTGCCATACTGTTGTTAATCATTATCCTTTTTCAAGTCTAGTAACAACAAACTGATGTGTTGCTAAATGGAATTTACAATATTGAGCTAAGAAAACAGCATTTTGTATGTTTGTAAGAAGTTGATATGCTGTTATTAAGAATTATTTTAACATTGTCAATAAATGCAATATTATTTAACTCCTTATTCCAGTCTAGCAACAACAAATTCATGTGTGGCTAAATGGAATTTACAATATTGAGCTAAGAAAACAGCTTTTTTTATGTCTATAAGATGTTAATATGCTGTTATGAGAATTATTTTAACATTGTCAAGTGATTCAATATATATGTAATTCAATATCTTTATTTGTAGTTTAGTAACAACACAAATACATATAGCAGGACAGAATTTAATGACCTAAAAAAGCAGCTTTTTTGTTTAATGTGCAAGAAGTCATTATGTTATTGATTATTAAAAATATAACATTGCCAACTGATGCAATGTCATTCAAAATCTTTAATTCAGTGTAACAACAAGAAATTAATGTGTCGCTATACTGAACTGACGATATTGAGCTAAGGAAACAGATTTTTCTTTTATACAAACTATGCTGCTTTTGGGATCACTATTATTGTCAATTGAGGCTATATGAGAGTAATTCAACATCTTTAATACAGCCTAGCAACTACACAAATGAATTTTGCTAGACAGAATTTATAAACAGCATTTATTTTCAAGTTACACAAAGTAATGCTGTTATTAGAATCATATTAATATTGTCCATAGATGCAGTATTATTCAAACTCTTTATTCCAGTCTAGAAACAACAAACTGATGTGTTGCTAGATGGAATTTACAATATTGAGCTAAGAAAACAGCATTTTGTATGTTTGTAAGAAGATGATATGCGGTTATTAAGAATTATTTTAACATTGTCAATAGATGCAATATTATTTAAAATCTTTATTCCAGTCTAGCAACAAGAAATTGATGTGTTGCTAAATATAATTTACAATATTGAGCTAAGAAAACAGCATTTTCTATGTTTGTAAGAAGTTGATATGCTGTTATTAGAATCATATTAACATTGTCCATAGATGCTGTATTATTCAAACTCTTTATTCCAGTCTAGAAACTACAAACTGAGGTGTTGCTAGACGGAATTGACAATATTGAGCTAAGAAAACAGCATGTTTTTATGTTAGTTATTGGAATCATATTAACATTGTCAATTGATGCAGTATTATTCAAACTCTTTATTCCAAACTAGCAACAACAAAGTGATGTGTTGCTAGATGGAATTTACAATACAGAGCTAAGAAAACTAGTTTTAAAAGATAATTAAGATGTGTGATCATTCTTACAATCTATCGATTTTTATTTCCAATTTGAATTTCTAAAGCTTTTATTTAAATAGTGACTACGTGACACCTGCAGCAGTATCAATGGTGACAATACGGTCAATATGATGTAGTTTACCTTAGTGCCTACATTACCTTCCAGTGTTAAAACCCTAATCCCTGTATTGCCAAACAGTCCATCAAGGCTTTAGAACCAGGTCACCCATAGCCAACATTTAAAGACTTCAAACAAATTGGAAAACAAAAACTGCTGAAATAACATTAAAAATACAATTACAAACAGCAGATTTGTATACTTAACGCCATTAAAAGTACTAAAAAAAAATTATTTTTGTTTATTTCCTAGATCGATTGTAGTGTTATGTACATGTTATTATTATCCACATGTACTGAAAGAAGTAAAATCGATCTTGTAGACAATTTAATTAAAAATAAACACAAAATAAAAAAACTTGCACTTTTAATGGCGTTAAGTATATTTATAACAACAAAAAAAAGATTATGAAAGGAGAAATTTGAAAATTGCTGAACACCATAAACACAAATATTTTAGTCTCAGTTTGATTGAGACTGTTCATGAACGGTAGTGAAAAATGGTTGCTACTGTTCACTTCTCTAGCCTTGGGTTGAACTCAATATTTAAATTGTTATTTTTCTCCCCCCCCCCCCCCCCCCCCCTCCCCCCACTCACCCCATCCCAAAACCCCTTCACCTCTTCAAACAATAAAAGTTCTTTAAAATTCAATACAGTTTCCATCTTTTGTATCCGAACATTTATAAGAGCACCCCTTGGCATTTTGTATAGCACCTGGCAGCTACTATTAGGGGAAATACGGTTTCCTCTTATGGAATCATTTTATTATTTTCAAATGGAGCAATATAAATGTAATTCAAAAACTTTGTTCAAATCTAGCTTTAACATATTGATTTTATTGAATGGAACTTACATTGCTTTCTCAATAATTGAGCTTTGAAAACAGCATTTTTTTAATTACAAGAAGCTAAGCTGTTATTCAAATAATTTCAACATTGTCAACTGAGGCAATTTTATTCACATAATACACATGTGTTGCTAAATGGAATTTAAAACAGCAGCTGTTTTATTTATAAGAAGTTATGCTGTTATTGGAATTATCTTACCATTGTCAATATGAACATAATTCCACACATTTATTCTAGCTTAGCAATGACACAAATAGATATTGCTAGACAGAATTACAATAATGATTTCAGAAAACAAGCTTTTTTGTTTATTTTATAAGAAGTTAAGCTGTAATTGGAATCATTTAAACATTTTAAATAGATGCAATATTATTCCAAATCTGTATTACAGTCTAACAACGACAAATGTATTTCTAAACAGAGTTTACAATATCGAGCTAAGAAAACATCAGTTAACAGAGTTTACAATATCGAGCTAAGAAAACATCATTTAACAGAGTTTACAAAATCGAGCTAACAAAATAGCATTTTTTTTATTTATAAGAAGTTATGCTGTTATGTAATTGTATATATTCAAAATCTATAATCTATAGTCATGCAACAAGAAAAATAACTATTTCATTTCCAGTAAAATCAATCTGTGATTAAGTAAGTAAGTAAGTTATTAGGGGGAATGTGGTAAAATAACATTATACACAGCAAAGTCAATTATCATCAATTCAATTCTTATGGTTATGAAATCAGAGAGACATATCTGTTTGTGTTTGATGCTACATCTATACCCTTAATATGCCATTGCTCAAATAAGTTTAATTTAGACAATAAACCTTGCACATCATCAACAACAATCCATAAAGGGTTTAATCTCTTCAGGTTGGTTAGAGAAAGATTTATAAGTTTTTACATACAGCAATCGTGAAGAATTTATCAAAGCATTAAAATCACACTTTCATTCATTATATCAGTCATTATATCAGAATCGTTATATCAGTATCGTTATACCAGTACCATTATACCGGTATTGTTATACCAGTATCGTTATATCAGTATTGTTATATCAGTATCATTATATCAGTATCATTTTGACTTTAAACCTACTTGCATGTAATTAAATAACAGGTAATAACAATCTGGGATGTCAGCCTACCATAGGTTTAGGTGCATTACTAAAGCACTATCACCAACATATAGTCATACGAATCGTTTGGTATCAACTATCAAAGTAATTATAATTACAGAATGGTGGCCTAGGGATGTATTTTCTTCCTATTAAAGTGTATCCAAATGCCTGTAGAATAGTGCAACAGAGATGTGACACTGTTAAGATGTATCTAAGAACATGTGTTGGGGCAGGGCTGACACACTAGATATGAACATGTAGAATGGTGGGGCAGGGCTGTCACACTAGATACGAGCATGTAGAATGGTGGCACAAGGCTTTCAACCTGTTAAGATGTATCGAAGAACATGTAGAATGGTGTGGGCAGTGCTGTCACACTGTTAGTATGCATCTAAGAACATGTACAATGGTGGGGCAGTGCTATCACACTGTTAAGATGCATCTAAGAACATGTACAATGGTGGGGCAGTGCTGTCACACTGTTCATATGTATCTAAGAACATGTAGTATGGTGCGGCAGGGATGTCACACTATTAGAATGTACCCAAGAACATGAAGAATGGTAAGGCAGTGCTCTGACACAGTAAGGATGTATCTAAGAACATGTAGAGTGAGTGGGTCAGTGCCGTCACACTGTTTAGATGCATCTAAGAACATGTAGAAAGGTGGGTCATAGCTGTCACACTTTTTAGATGTATCAAAGAACATGTAGAAAGGTGGGTCAGTGCTGTCACACTGTAAAGATGTATCAAAGAACATGTAGAAAGGTGGATCAGTGCTGTCATACTGTTTACATGCATCTAAAAACATGTAGAAAGGTTGGCCAGTGCTGTCACACTGTTTAGATTCATCTAAATACATGTAGAAAGGTGGGTCAGAGCTGTCACACTGTTAAGATGCATCTAAGAACATGTAGAAAGGTGGGTCACACTGTTTAGATGCATCTAAGAACATGAAACAATATTGCAAACATGAGGGAGGAAAAGAAGAAAAATATACAGACTTAACGTACCTTAAACTGTCTTTATATAGCAAAACAGCAATGTGTGTAGATTGATTTGTAATAATTCACTTAATATGTAAGACCTGCATCACATGTTCATGGAATACTGCTGTATCTGACCTCAAGTGAACCTTTATAGCCCAATCCACTGATAGATCGAATGTCAAGGCCTATTAAAGAACATGAGTTGGGGCAGGGTTGTCACATAAAAAGAATATGGCAAACATGAAAATGACTGAACTTTCATTATTGTCTTGAAAGTAAAACAGCTGCATGACCTCAAGTGAACTTCTATAATATAATGCAATGATATATCTAATTGTTAGGGGTATAAAAGAATATGTAGGCTGTGACACTGCTAGGATGTATCTAAAACATGTAGAATAGTGGGGCAGAGTTGTCACAATGTTAGGATGCTTCAAAGAACATAAAAAATGGTGTGACAGTGCCATCACTCTGTTAGGATGCTTCCAAGAACATTTAGAATGGTGGGGTAGGGCTGTCACACAGTTAGGAAACTTCAAAGAACATTTGGAATGTGGGGCAGGGCTGTCACACTGTAAAGATGTATCTAAGAACATGTAGAATGGTGGGACAAGGCTGTCACCCTGCTAAGATGTATCTAAGAACATGTACATTGGTGGAGCAAGGCTGTCACTGTAAAGATTTATCTAAGAACATGTAGTTTGGTGGAGCAAGGCTGTCACACTGTAAAGATGTATCTAAGAACATGTAGAATGGTGGGACAAGGCTGCCAACCTGTTAAGATGTATCTAAGAACATGTAGATTTGCGGGGCAAGGCTATCACCCTGTTAAGATGTCTCTAAGAACATGTAGAATAGTTGTACAAGGCGGTCACCCTGTTAAAATGTATCTAAGAACATGTAGATTGGCGGGGCAAGGCTGTCACACTGTAAAAATGTATCTAAGAACATGTAGAATGGTGGGACAAGGCTGCCACCCTGTTAAGATGCATCTAAGAACATGTAGATTGGCGTGGTAAGGCTATCAACAGTTAAGATGTGTCTAAGAACATGTACAATAGTTGTACAAGGCTGTAACTCTTTTATTATGCATCTAACAACATGTATAATGGTGGAGAAGGACCCTATAAAGATGTATCTAAGAACAGGTAGAATGGTGTGACAAGGCTGTCACACTGTTAATCTAAGAACATGTAGAATGGTTGGACAAGGCTGTCACACTGTAAATCTAAGAACATGTAGAATGGTGGACCAAGGCGGCCACCCTGATGAAATATATCTAAGAACATGCAGAATGGTGGGTCAAGGCTGCCACCCTGTTAAGATGTCTCTAAGAACATGTAGAATAGTTGTACAAGGCGGTCACCCTGTTAAAATGTATCTAAGAACATGTAATTTGGCGGGGCAAGGCTGTCACACTGTAAAAATGTATCTAAGAACATGTTGATTGGCGGGGCAAGGCGGTCACCCTGTTAAAATGTATCTAAGAACATCTAGATCGGCGGGACAAGGCTGTCACACTGTAAAAATGTATCTAAGAACATGTAGAATGGTGGGAAAAGGCTGCCACCCTGTTAAAATGTATCTAAGAACATCTAGATTGGCGGGGCAAGGCTGTCACACTGTAAAAATGTATTTAAGAACATGTAGAATGGTGGGAAAAGGCTGTCACCCTATTAAAACGTATCTAAGAACATGTAAAATAGTGGGCCAAGGCTGACTCACTGAATAGTGGACCAAGGCTGACACACTAGAGAAATCAACAGGTAAAATGGTGGGGCAAGACTGTCACACTAGCAATGAACAAGTAGAATCATGGGGCAAGGCTGCCACTCCATTAAGATGTATCTAGGAACAAGTATATTGGTGAGACAAGGCTGTAACACTGTAACACTGCTAAGAACATGTAGAATGGTGGGGCAATGCTGCAGCGCTGGTAAGATGTATCTAAGAACATGCAGAACGGCAGGGCATGGCTGTCACACTAGAAATGAGCAAGGCTGTCACCCTGTTCAGATGTATCTAAGGACATAAAGAATGGTGGAGAAAGGCTGCCACCCTGTTAAGATTTATCGAAGAACATGTAGATTGTTTTGGTTTGGCAAAGATGTCTCCCTGTTAAGATGTATCTAACAGCATACAGAATGGTGGGGCAAGGCTGTACATATTTAATGCGAGAAAAGGCTGTCACACTCAAAATGAACATGTAGAATGGTGGGGCAAGGCTGTCATGTCACTCTGTTAATATGCATCTAAGAACATGTGGACTGGTGAGGCAAGGCTGTCTCACTGTTATGATGTTTCTAAGAACATGCAGAATGGTGAGTCAGTGCTGTCACACTGTTTAGGTGCATCTAAGAACATGTAGAAAGGTGGGTCAGTGCAGTCACACTGTTTAGTTGTATCTAAGAACATGCAACAATAACAATATTGCAAACATGAGGGTGAAAAGAAGAAAAAAGACAGCCTTAACATACCTTAAACTGTCTTTATACAGCAAAACAGCAATGTGTGTAGATTGATTTGTAATCTAAGAACATGTAGTTTGGTGGGGCAAAGCTGTCACACTGTAAAGATGTATCTAAGAACATGTAGAATGGTGGGACAAGGCAGCCACCCTGTTTAAATGTATCTAAGAACATATAGATTGGCGGGACAAGGCTATCACCCTGTTAAGATGTATCTAAGAACATGTAGAATAGTGGTACAAGGCTGTCACCCTGTTAAAATGTATCTAAGAACATGTAGAATTGTGGTACAAACCTGTAACACAGTAAATCTAAGAACAAGTAGAATGGTTGGACAAGGCTGCCACCCTGTTAAAATGTATCAAAGAACATGTAGAATGGTGTGACAAGACTGTCACCCTGCTAAGATGTATCAAAGAACATGTCGAATGGTGGAGCAAGGCTGCCACCCTGTTAAGATGTTTGTAAGAACATGTAGATTGGTGGGACAAGGCTGCCACCTTGTTAAGATGTATCTAAGAACATGTAGACTGGTGGGGCAAGGCTGTCACCCTGTTAAAATGTATCTAAGAATATGTAAAAAAAGTGGGCCAAGGCTGACACACCAGAGAAATCAACAGGTAAAATGGTAGGGCAAGACTGACACTAGCAATGAACAAGTAGAATCATGGGGCAAGGCTGCCACTCCATTAAGATGTATCTAGGAACATGTATATTGGTGGGACAAGGCTGTAACACTGCTAAGATGTATCTAAGAACATACAGAATGGTGAGGCAATGCTGCAGCTCTGGTAAGATGTATCTAAGAACATTCATGATGGCAGGGCATGGCTGTAACACTAGAAATGAACTAATAGAATGGTGGAGCAAGGCTGTCACCCTGTTAAGATGTTGTGTAAAAATATGTAGATTGATGGAGCAAAGCTGCCATACTATAAAGATGATATATCTAAGAACATGTAGAATGGTATGGCAAGGCTGCCACCCTGTTAACATGTATCTAAGGACATGTAGATTAGTGGGACAAGGCTGCCACCTTGTTAAGATGTATCTAAGAACATGTAAAATAGTGGGCCAAGGCTGAAACACTGAATAGTGGACCAAGGCTGACACACTAGAGAAATCAACAGGTAAAATGGTGGGGCAAGACTGTCACACTAGCAATGAACAAGTAGAATCCTAGGGCAAGGCTGCCACTCCATTAAGATGTATCTAGGAACATGTATATTGGTGGGACAAGGCTGTTACACTGCTGCTAAGATGTATTTAAGAACATGTAGAATGGTGGGGCAATGCTGCAGCTCTGGAAAGATGTATCTAAGAACATGCAGAATGGCAGGGCAATACTGTCGCACTAGAAATGAACATACAGAAAGGTGGAGCAAGGCTGTCACCCTGTTAAGATGTATCTAAGGACAAGCAGAATGGCGAGGCAAGGCTGTACATATTTAATGCGAGGAAGGGCTGTCACACTCGAAATGAACATGTAGAATGGTGGGGCAAGGCTGTCACTCTGTTAATACGCATCTAAGAACATGTTAAATGGTGAGGCAAGGCTGTCTCTCTGTTACGATGTTTCGAAGAACATGCAGAATGGTGGGTCAGTGCAGTCGTTTAGGTGTATCTAAGAACATGCAACAATAACAATATTGCAAACATGAGGGGGAAAAGACGAAAAAAGATAGCCTTAACGTACCTTAAACTGTCTTTATATAGCAAAACAGCAATGTGTGTAGATTGATTTGTAATAATTCACTTAATATGTCGCACTGTTTAGGTGTATCTAAGAACATGCAACAATAACAATATTGCAAACATGAGGGGGAAAAGAAGAAGAAAGATAGACTTAACATACCTTAAACTGTCTTTATACTGTAGATTGATTTGTAATAATTCACTTAATATGTATGACCTGCGTCACATGTTCGTGGAATACTGCTGTATCTGACCTCAAGTGAACCTTTATAGCCCAATCCACTGATAGATCTAATGTTACGCCTATTAAAGAACATGAGTTGTGGCAGGGTTGTCACAGGTCTATGTAAAAACATGATGCAATGAAAAGAATAGTCACCCAGTTGAATGGGCATGGATGTATTGGTGGGAAAAGGCTGTCACCCTGTTAAGATGTATCTAAGAACATGTAGAATAGTGATACAAGGCTGTCACCCTGTTAAAATGTATTTAAGAACATGTAAAATAGTGGGCCAAGGCTGACACACTGAATAGTGGACCAAGGCTGACACACTAAGAAATCAACAGGTAAAATGGGGGTGCAATGCTGTCACACCTAGCAATGAACAAGTAGAATTGTAGGGCAATGCTGCCACTTCATTAAGATGTATCTAGGAACATATATATTGGTGGGACAAGGCTGTAATGCTGCTAAGATGTATCTAAGTATTATGTAGATTAGTGGGACAAGCCTGTAACACTGCTAAGATGTATCTAAGAAAATGTAAAATCGTGGGACAAGGCTGTCACACTGCAAAATTGTATCTAAGAACATGTAGATTGGTGGAGCAAGGCTGCCACCCTGTTAAGATGTATCTAAGAACATGTTCATTGGTGGAGCAAGGCTGCCACCCTGTTAAGATATATCTAAAAACATGTAGAAAGGTGGGACAAGGCCGTCACACTGCAAAAATGTATCTAAGAACATGTAGAATGGCGAAGCAAGGCTGTAACCCTGTTAAGATGTATCTAAGAAAATGTAAAATAGTGGTTCAAGGCTCTCAGTCTGTTGAAATGTAACCTAATTGCCTACTGACCGTTCCAAGTCGGTAACCCAGTCTTCACCACCCTTTCTGTTGTTTTTTGTCTCTTTCATTGTGGTTTCAAGTCCTTGTTTGCAGTACAGTGCGGACCTGCAGTGCCATTGCGTTCGGACGCTGTGGTTTCTATAGGACCCTATATATCATTTAGAACATGTAAAATAGTGGGCATGACTGACACCCTTTTATTAAGTATTATTAAGTAAGAACATCTATAATGGTGAGGCATGACTGTCACCAGGTAAAATGGTGGGAGAAAACTGTCACACACACTGTAAAAAAAGAATAAGATAATGGACCTTTGGAAACGGCCGAAAACGACACATGAAATATTGCAGTCTCGGTTTGATTGAGACTGTTCATGAGCAGTGGTGAAATATGCTAGCTACCGCTCACACCCTCTAGCTCCCGGGTTGAGCAGAACTCAATATTAATAAAATCTATAGTACAAAATTTTAACCATCTCGAAGGTGGAAATGGAGTTTAGTGCTTCCCCATGTCGTACGGCATATGGTCCCAGTATCTAATAAAATGAAATGCCCCGAAGAGCGAAATAAACATAATGGAATTTAGTTGGGAGCAGCAGTTATGAAGCCTGCATATCACAAATAACAGTCAAAAGATGTATCTAAGAACATGTAGAATGGTGGAGAAAGGCTGCCACTCCTTTAAGATGTATCTAAGAACATGTAGATTGATGCAGCAAAGCTGTCACACTGTAAAGATGTATCTAAGAACATGTAGAATGGTGTGACAAGTCTGTCACCCTGTTAAGATGTATCTAAGAACATGTAGAATAGTGGTACAAGGCTGACACATTAAATAGTGGACCAAGGCTGACACACTAGAGAAATCAACATGTAAAATGGTGGGGCAAGGCTGTCGCACTGCAAAGATGTATCTAAGAACATGTAGAGTGGTGGAGCACGGCTGTCACACTGTAAAATATTGGTGGAGCAAGACTGCCACCCTTTTAATATGTATCTAAGAACATGTAGATTGGTGGGGTTAGGCTGTAACACTGCTAAGATGTATCTAACAACATGTCGAAAGGTGATGCAAGGCTGTCACACTAGCAATGAACGTATAGAAAGGTACGGCAAGGCTGCCACTCCGTTAAGATGTATCTAGGAACATGTATATTGGTGGGAAAAGGCTGTAACACTGCTAAGATGTATCGAAGAACATGTTGATTGGTGGAGCAAGGCTGCCACTATGTTAAGATGTATCTAAGAACATGTATATTGGTGGGACAATGCTGTCAGACTGCAAAAAAACATCTAAGAACATGTAGATTGGTGGAGCATGGCTGCCACCCTTTTAAGATGTATCTAAGAACATGTAGATTGGTGGGGTAAGGCTGTAACACTGCTAAGATGTATCTAACAACATGTCGAAAGATGATGCAAGGCTGTCACACTAGCAATGAACATATAGAAAGGTATGGCAAGGCTGCCACTCTGTGTTAAGATGCATATAAGAACAGGTAGAAAGGCAGGACAAGGCTGTAACTCTGCCAATATGTATCTAAGAACATGTAGATTGGTGGGGTAAGGTTGTAACACTGCTAAGATGTATCTAAGAACATGTTGAATGGTGATGCAATAATGTCACACTAGCAATAAACATATAGAAAGGTATGGCAAGGCTACCACTCCGTTAAGATGTATCTAGGAACATGTATATTGGTGGGAAAAGGCTGTAACACTGCTAAGATGTATCTAAGAACATGTTGATTGGTGGAGCAAGGCTGCCACTATGTTAAGATGTATCTAAGAACATGTATATTTGTGGGACAATGCTGTCAGACTGCAAAAAAAACATCTAAGAACATGTATATTGGTGGAGCAAGGCTGCCACCCTGTTAATCAACATGTAAAATGGTGGGGCAAGTCTGTCACACTAGCTATGAACATATAGAATGGTGGGACAAGGCTGTCACTCTGTTAAGATGTATCTAACAACATGTAGAATGGTGGGGTTAGGTTGTCACAATACAAATGAACATGCAGAAAGGTGGGGCAAGGTGGCCACCCTGTTAAGATGTATCTAAGAACATGTAAATGATGGGGCAAGGTTGTCACACTAGAAATATACATTTTGATTGGTGCGGCAAGGCTGTCACTCTGTTAAGATGTATCAAGGAACATGTAAAATGATGGATCAAGGTTTTCACAATAAAATGAAAATGCAGAACGGTGGGGCAAGACTGTCACACTGTTAAGATGTATCAAATGACATGTAGAACGGTGGGGGAAAGGCTGTCATACTATAAATGAACATGTAGAAAGGTTGGGAAAGAATGTCACTCTGTTAAGATGTATTTAAGAACGTGTAGAATGGTAGGACAAGGCTGTCTTGCTGTTCAGATGTATCTAAGGATATGTAAAATGGTGGGGAAGGACTGTCACACTAGAAATGAACATGTATATTGTTGGGACAAGGCTGTAACACTTCTAAGATGTATCTAAGAATATGTACAAAGGTGTGGCAAGGCTGATACACTGAATAGTGGACCAAGGCTGACACACTAGAGAATTCAATATGTAAAATGATGGGGCAAAGATGTCACACTAGCAATGAACATGTAGAATGGTGGAGAAAGGCTGTCACCCTTTTTAAGATGTATCTAACTTCATGTAAAATGTAGGGGCAAGGCTGTCACCCTTTTTAGATGTATCTAACTACATGTAGAATGGTGGGGCAAGGCTGTCACCCTTTTTAGATGTATCTAACTACATGTAGAATGGTGGGGCAAGGCTATCACACTAGAAATGAACATTGCTGTTATTTTCTCTGGATTTGGACTTTATCATTAGAGAATTCCTTTTGATGGGATGTAGTTTTGTTTGCACTGTCTTGTCTATTTGAGCACTGAAGACAGGATAATAGTGAGGATTGTGTACAAGTAAAATCGATTCAAACTAACATGTAGGCCTTATTGCCTACTGACCGTTCCAAGTTGGTAACTCTGTCATCACCACCCTATGTAGTATTTTATCTTCTTCATTGTATAATTAATTAAATATTGCTCCTTGTTTGTAGTATTGTTTGGACCTATGATGCCATTGCGTTTGGACACTGTGGTTTCTATAGGACCCTATATCTCATTTATGTAGAATGGTGGGGCAACGCTGTCACCCTGTTAAGATGCATCTTAGAACATGTAGAATTCTTGGGCAAGGCTGCCACCCTGTTAAGATGTATCGAAGAAATTAACATGTAGAATGGTGCACAAAGCTGTCACCTTTTAAGATGTATCCAAGAAATGTAAAATGGTTGGAACATTGTGTGTAAAGGAATAAAATCTGTAAGGAAATTTAATAAATGCTGTAAGGAAAAGGAATAAATACTGCAGGGAAATGGAATAAACAGGAAAAGGAATAACAACTGTAAGGAAAAGGACTAAAGGAAGAAACTCTGTAGGGAAAAGGAATAAATACTGCAAGGAAAAATAATAAACAGGAAAAGGAATAAACTCTGCAAGGAGAAGGAATAAACTCTATAAAGGAAAGGAATACACAGGAAAAGGAATAAATAATGTAAGGAAAAGGAACTAACTCAGTAAATGAAAGGAATAAATACTGTAAGGCAAAGGAATAAACAGGAAAAGGATTAAACAGGAAAAGGAATTAACACTGCACGGAGAAGGAATAAACAGTAAAAGGAATAAACACTGTAAGGGGAAGGAATACACTCTGTAAGGAAAAGGAATAAACAGGAAAAGAATAAACACTGCAAGAAGATGGAATAAACTATAAAGAAAATGAATAAACTGAAAAGGGAAAATACACTGTAAGGAAAAGGAATAAACAATGTAATGAAGGAATAAACACTATTAGTTATCAGTGCCAACGCTTGGAAAATAAAATTGAAAATTACATACAAAGCAAAACAACAATAAAACTTCACACTTCTTCAGCATGATCCAATAAATACATCTGAAAAAGGCCTATAGCTCTTTGAATCCCATATTTTAATTATTTTCTCTTGAAAACAATTTAACCTGGAACTGAACCTTGCCTTGTTATTTCTTAGTTATCAGTGCTAAGGTTTTGAAAATTAAATTGAAAATGACACATGAAATAAAAGTTCAAATAGTTATCAGTAAACCATAAGCCTGGATTTGAGGAATATAGAGGTAACAACCTTTAATTGATTTGAATATCCTAAAAGATAGTCAATGGATAATAATGTACTAGCATTAAGAAAATGTAGTTATTTTTATTAGCTTAAAAAAAAAAGTTTTTCAATGGTTTACATCCATATTTACAGTGTACAATTATATTAAAGGATTAAAACGAAATATTTTCACGTTGGAGGCAATAATATTTTGGAAATGTAACATTATTCTTTTCCACTTTTGCCAAATTTAGGGTAGGAGGGTCAGTAAACCTAAAAATAAAGGAAGAAATGGCCTTATAGGCTAAATATAAACCCAACACAACGTTTACCAAATGAAGCAATTGCAGATGCCTATGTGTAACTACCAGTCAAGCAGTGTATTCATTAGGTTCAGATCCAAAATACAAGTGTTAGAGTGTTGACAAGGCAAAATATATAGCACTTTCCATTAAATCAAGGGCCATACCTCTTATTATCCCAAAATATGTTTTTTGAAGTCGTTTGAGCTTTCATCAATATTAAAACTCTGGCCAAGTTTGGTAAAGATCGGATACAAAATGTAGGTGCTAGAACTTAGCTTAAACACAACTTTGGATGACCGACAACAGACAACAGACCATGACATAAGCCCTAATGGCAATTGGTCAGTAGAGCTAAAAAGAGATGAAAAATGGAGGTGCTAGAGCTTAGCTTAAACTTAACGGACTTTGGCCGACCGACGATAGACAACAGACCATAGCATAAGCCGTACTGGCCATTGGCCAGTAGCGCTAAAGAGACAATAACAAATCTTAGATTAAAAAAGCTTAAAGGGACACACGACAATCTTGATGTTTTTAAAACTCACTGCATTCTGATAAATCGAGACACTAATTTTAATGTTTGATAATACCTTCAAGATTGCCACGTGTCCCTTAAAGATTTCTGAAAGCGGTCCTACCTTTTACTAAGTAGATGGATTCATTCTTTATCACTGTCATCTGGCCTTTATCATATGATGCTGATAGTTCATATCTAGCTGAAGTATAACAAGAGGTCATGACCATGAAGCACTATACCTTTTGTTAAGTTTCTGAGAGGAAACCTGCCATCCCAATCACACCCGCCATCCCCCAATGACACCCGCCATCCCCCAATAACACGCACCATGCCCCAATCACACCCACCATCCCCCAATCACACCCGCCATCCCCCAATAACACGCACCATGCCCCAATCACACCCACCATCACCCAATCACACCCGCCATCCCCCAATCACACCCGCCATCCCCCAATAACACACACCATGCCCCAATCACACCCACCATGCCCCAATCACACCCACCATGCCCCAATCACACCTGCCGTCCCCCAATCACACCCACAATCCCCCAATCACACCCGCCATCCCCCAATCATACCCTCCATCCCCCAATCACACCTGCCGTCCCCCAATCACACCTGCCATCCCCCAATCACACCCGCCATCCCCCAATCACACCCACAATCCCCCAATCACACCCGCCATCCCCCAATCACACCTGCCATCCCCCAATCACACCCGCCATCCCCCAATCACACCCACAATCCCCCAATCACACCCGCCATCCCCCAATCACACCCGCATCCCCCAATCACACCCACAATCCCCCAATCACACCCGCCATCCCCCAATCACACCCGCCATCCCCCAATCACACCCTCCATCCCCCAATCACACCCGCCACCACCCAATCACACCGCCATCCCCACCCGCCATCCCCCAATCACACCCTCCATCCCCCAATCACACCTGCCACCACCAAATCACACCCGCCATCCCCCAATCACACCCGCCATCCCCCAATCACACCCACCATCCTCCAATCACACCCACCATCCCGGCATCCCCCAATCACACCCGCCATCCCCCAATCACACCTGCCATCCCCCAATCACACCCGCCATCCCCCAATCACACCCGCCATCCCCCAATCACACCTGCCATCCCCCAATCACACCCGCCATCCCCCAATCACACCCGCCATCCCCCAATCACAGTAGTCTAAGCAGTAAATAACAATTAGAATTATATAATCAGATTATTGGATTCATTCAGAATATTAATAATACAAACATCTATTTCATCAAACTTAAGACAAGTTAAACTAGAGTTGTTGCCCTTTAGGGACAGGTAATATACTTTCCACCACTCTCTCTACTGTTTGGGTAAAGATAAATCATCAACGGCAATTGATATTTTTTCTCACATATGTTTTGAATTTCTTAGAACAGATTTTACCTTATTAAACCCCAAAATTTAATAGGGTTATTCTTTCATCATGAACATTCCACATTTGAAGTTTCACGAGTTTTGCTTCAGGGGGAGACGATAGGGTTCCTTCTCTCACCTAGGGCAATGAAACGATGGTTTTATAAGTGTAGGTGTTATGGTTTTGAAGTCATTGTGTGGAATTCATATTTCCATATAATGTCACCGTGACCTTGACATTTGACCTACTGAATCCAAAACAATAGAGTTCCTCCTCACACCTTGGACAATGTACCGATGAAGTTTCATGAAGGTAGGTCTCAGAATTTTTGATTTATAGTGTGGAATGCAAACTGTTTACATACGGATGGATGGACAGACGGACGACCCTATACCACAATATGCCCCGTTTTTCAAACTGGCAAATAAAAAATTATCCCTCCTTTTTTGTTGCAAATGGGCATTATAAGTAGGGGAAAAGGACCATTCTATTTGATTTTGTGGTTGTATATATAACCAACAACATGTCATGCCAAAGGTTCGAAAACAATATTACCTATGGTTTTTTAGAAGTCGTCGCCACAAAAATACATTTAATATCTTTACTTTTAGCTGTGGCTGCCATCTTGAATTTCCTGTCAATATAAATAATAATTAATCTGTTATTACTTAGGACAAACTAGACATCAAGAGCAAATAAGTTGTGAAATCTATGTTATCAGCACTCTTCATTGGTTGACGAACCACAGTGATCTGTAAACAAAAGCACCGCCTAGCGGGCATATACGCCTATCATTGGCAAGGTTAAGTGTCAGGTTAAACCACAGCAATCTGTAAACAAAAGCACCGTCTAGCGCGCATATACGCCCATCGTTGGCAAGGTTAAGTGTCAGGTTAAACCACAGTGATCTGTAAACAAAAGCACCGCCTAGTGGGCATATACGCCCATCGTTGGCAAGGTTAAGTGTCAGGTTAAACCCAGCGATCTGTAAACAAAAGCACCACCTAGCGGGCATATACATCCATCGTTGGCAAGGTTAAGTGTCAGGTTAAACCACAGCAATCTGTCAACAAAAGCACCGCCTAGCGGGCATATACGCCCATCGTTGGCAAAGTTAAGTGTCAAGTTAAACCACAGCGATCTGTAAACAAAAGCACTGCCTAGCGGGCATATACGCCCATCGTTGGCAAGGTTAAGTGTCAGGTTAAACCCAGCGATCTGTAAACAAAAGCACCACCTAGCGGGCATATACGTCCATCGTTGGCAAGGTTAAGTGTCAGGTTAAACCACAGCAATCTGTAAACAAAAGCACCGCCTAGCGGGCATATACGCCCATCGTTGGCAAAGTTAAGTGTCAAGTTAAACCACAGCGATCTGTAAACAAAAGCACCGCCTAGCGGGCATATACGCCCATCGTTGGCAAGGTTAAGTGGCAGGTTAAACCCTTTTCAAAGGGAAATTATTCAAGCAATATGAGTTAGAGAGTTATGGGCCTTTATAAGATATATTCATTGGATCATGTTGAAGGTATGTGCAAAAGTTACACTGTTGTACACTCAATACTTTAGAAGTTATTAGCCACAATAAAAGACAAGGTTAAGTTCCAGGTTAAACCTTTGTTTAAAGCAGAATAATAAAAGAAAATAGGCCCAAGAGGGCCTGTATTGCTCTATTGGCTATATGGAATCTCTGATGGGAAACATAACAACAATACACTCAAGTGATATGAAAACGCAACACGGGAATTTCCGCTATATATTGTATATACTGCACACTTAATTGCACATAATAATATTCCAAAGAAATCCCAAGATGTTTTTTAAAAAGAAAGTTGCAGTTAACTAGAGAAAGGACACAACTGTGATGTTGTAGACGTTTTAATCACACTACACTTTGTAACAAGAACTTCATAAATGTTGAAGTAGCTCTTTGAAAAATTGAGCTAGTTCAGTACTGTATTTAACGTAAATAGTTCGCAAAATGTTGCATCCTAAGTTTGCTCACATGATTGAGCCAAACGCGTACTCAGTGAATAATGAAACATTGAAGGAATACTATTTGCTGTATTATTTGTTGTTTTAGTATTTTTTTCCAAAAGGAAAGGTCTTACGTAGCCCTGTACCATTCGATTAAAAGCAGCATATTGTACATACAATATATAGCGGAAATTCCCGTGTTGCGTTTTCATATCACTTGAGTGTATGTGCAACTAGGCTTGGTACTGATCCTCCCCGTCAAGTTTCTCTAAAATCCAGGCATTCAGAAGAGACTAATCTGGACAAAGTTAAGGTATTAAAACCTTTAAAGGGCCATAACTCTGCCAAAAATCATTCAACCGTAACACATCATCCCCACCAAAGTTAGTTGAAATTCGGCCAGGAGCTAAACTAAATCAAGGGCCATAATTCCACTGTTACTAGTCCGATCTGGCTGGTTTTCGAACTTGTCCGAGCCTTCATTGATATTAACAATCTGGTAATGTTTTCTATAGATCGGATGAAAAATGAATGCCCTATCATCATCATCTTAACGAGACAAAATACAGCATTTTTAACTAAATCAAGGGCCACAACACAACTCTGTCTACCTGGTTTTCGAACTTGTCCGAGCTTTAATTGATACTAACAATCTGGTAAAGTTTGGTAAAGGTTGGATGGTGGGGTGGGGGTGAGTGGGGAAGGTGGCAACATAGCTATATGTGTAAAAATTGACGAAAACAACAGAGAAATATGTAAAAAAAAAAAATGAGTTTAGAGTGTGGGGGGAGGGCGGGGAGGGAGCCCATAGTCAAATATGGGTGAACTATGAATAAGATGCATAATGCTATAAGAAATCCCAACTAAAATTATAGATATATACAACAGCTTTAAGCTTACACGCAAACCATGATCTGCCTTTATTGCAAATTTCATTGGGCCATCACAATTTGGGTTGCTTGGGAGCCCAGAATTTGCAGAAGACTCATGCAACCCTTTACAACATACTATAAGGAAACCAATTCCCAAATTTAGTTGAGCTAGGACAATAAATGTAACAGATATAGACCTGTAAACACAGACAAAATTTGATGTGAAATAGACACATTTTAAGGGCTATCAGACTTTGGGTTCCATGGGAGCCCGTGGGTTACAGGAACAAACATTGCTTATGCAGCCCTTAAGATAATGCTATAAGGAAGCCCATGGCCAAATCTGGTTGTGCTAGGATAAGATATGCAAGAGACACAGACTTGTAAACACAGCTTACACAGAAATCTTGATGTGGGATGCCGACGTGATTACATAAGCACTCTTATTCTTCCAATATTCTAGCTAAAAACCTGCATTTTTTGCTTATTCAGGTGCCATAACTCTGGTGTTCCTGGTCCGATCTTCCCCATTATCGAACTCGTCCGAGATCTTATGATCATATTATATACAATCTGTGCAAGTTTTTTTAAGATTGCTCAAGTAATGTGGCCTCTATTGTGTAAACAAGCTAAATGGTGACGATGGACGACAGACGACAGTCGATGGATGAAGAGTGGTCGCTCAGGTGAGCTGAAAAGTCACAAAACGATACCTCTGTGAGAACGGGGGACACCACACCATGGTATATTTAGCTCTTACTGCTTGGCTTTATATTCCGTGACAACATCTCTAATCAGATTGATACGACAGGCCGACCCATCAGCAGCTCTACTGTGTGCTTCAGCATCAACAAGTCAACACAAAGATGTACAGGTTCTAAGGCACAAACCTGAAGAAAATGATGGGCTTCATTAAATCGGCTGAAAATGTTCATAACCAAATCACATCATAGATCACAGCCTGTTACGGTAAAATTATATAGAAACAGGAAATACAAACGCGTCTACCCAGTCCAATGACAAAATGTATCATTCATACAGAACAACAAGATACCCTCATATGCCACACATGCTCATCTACTGACTGCATCTGCCAATATCCGAACTCCATGCTACATGCATCTCCATGCAACATGCATCTCCATACAACATGCATGTTGAAACGCTTACACACCTTTTTCGGGTATGTCATATATGCCAGAGATTTTGGTCACAGTTACAACAAATTCTACAAAGCAAAAGGGTTACAAATTACTTTTGATTTAAAGAATGTATAATTTGGTTTAATATGTAAAAACAAAAGAAACGCTTGTCTTTTGAACTTTATTCAAAATACTTTCTATACACAAGTATTATAAAACCAACTCTGATATTGAATGCTTTACGAGATATTTGCATTATAGGAAAGATATTGAAGAAATTATCGCATTCTCTAAGAACAAACTTGAACAACACAATGCCAAATGGAACTTTGTTGACATTTGAGAAATGAAATAGAGATAGAAGGTTAATTAGTAATGATCACTTTCCATAGATATACCTCTTACTATATGCATACTATATTCTTCTTTTTTCTATCTTTCTATCATCTACCTTTCTCTCTATATTTCTATTATAAACTAAACGGTTTCTTCATTATATTTTTATTTATTGTTGAATATAAGTGGCACAGCTAATAGATATATTTTCAATGCAGATATGGATGACTTCTGCTTCTATATCACACCTCGGTCTGGATTGAGATATATATGGCTCATTTAATGGGAGAAACAACTTATCCTATTTCACACTGATAGAAGTGCCTCGATGCTATTCAAAATACAAAGGGGCACTTCTATAAAAAATAAAAAATATAAAAACATTATAATTATTAGGGTACAAAATCGATAATTTATTGAATTTTGATTTGTTTTGATTTTTATATGCACAAGATACAATATCAAGAATGTACTGAATTATTTTTAGCCATGTTGGCCATCTTGAATTTCCGGCCGACCTGAACTTTTTGCTAGGATCAACTAGATATCAAGAGCAACATTCCTGTGAAGTTTCATGAAAATCCGTCAAGTTTACTATATAACTCTATGTAAACAAAGATGGCCGCTGGCAGCCATATTTAACGTCAAATCAAAATGGTTTTCAAGAAGGACCAACATCATATCATGCTGATCATTTTAGAAAAAGTCCCATGTCAATATCACTTACAGTTTTCAAGAAGTATTCGCTACAAACTTGTTTTTTAAAAATCAATTTTTAGCTTTGGGGGCCATCTCGGATTTCACATCGATGTGATTTTTTGCTAGGATCAGCTAGACATCATTGGCAACATTCGTATAAAGTTTCATCCATGCAGTAGTTTCAGAGGAGTAGTTGCTACAAAAACCGTTTACAGATGGATGACGGACGCCGCACCATGGCAAAGATCAGCAGAGCTTGAAATTTTTATTTAATAATATGCAAGTAGGTTTAAAGTCAAAATGATGCTGGATTAATACCTTGAGATGGTAATTTTAATCCTCGATAAAATTTTCAAGATTGCCGTGTGTCCCTTTAAAGATTGAAATCTGTATGGCAACTATTCTGTAAGAAATGAACGAAATGAACAAAGTTCATGGTCAGGGTTAATGATTGTAGAAACATATTATTGATGAAGTTCTATGTAAGTGTGTATGAAGTTTGAAAGCTTTATGGCTTTTGGTATTTGCATTTATGATATATAGAAAAGCATGAAATGTAAAACTTTATTAACTGTAAATTTAGTGTGAAAAGTAGGTCAATGTCTTCATATTGACCTACTTCTGCCAGGCATATACTGCTGTTATGTAGATGAAAACGTGTGAAGTTTCAAAGCTCTACAGCTTCTGGTGTCTGAGAAGTGAACTTAACCAAAGATTTGAATGTTAAACTTGAATGTTTGTACCGACGGGATTGACGTGCAGATGGACTGCAAGGTGGATGCACAAGAGTAACACTAAAAGCCTGCTCCACTTTCATGGGTGAATAATAATTATCTACCATGCTCCAGTCTTGTGTTGTGCTATACTGTGGTAACTTACCTCGCATTTTAAAAGCGGTAAACACTGTGTGAGCTGTGGATGCCTTTGTCCTCTGCTGCCATGGAGACTGCGGCATTTGTCACCGAGACTCTACCTGCTATTGGTGAACTGCTACCATGGAGACTGCGGCATTTGTCACTGAGACTCTATATGCTGTTGGTGGACAAGTCTGCTACCATGGAGACTGCGGCATTTGTTACTGAGACTCTGTCTGCTGTTGGTGGACAAGTCTTACTGGTTTGAATCCTCCCGAGCACTTAGGTTTTCACAAAATAACAACTCTCCCAATTACTGCAAAAGACAAAGTTTTATTGCTATAAATTTTAAGAATATGGTTAAATGAAGAAGCTTTGAACAAACTGTAACATTTTACAATATATATATATATACCTCGCCATCAGTAGGTTTAGACACGGTGTACACATGTTGTAAAATGTGGCTGTTGTTGGCAGGATTGCTCCTTTAAAATGTGAGCTTAATTACACATTGTACTGTGTCCTAAACACAGTTCATATCTTCTAACAAAGTCAGGCAACCGTTCTGCAATATGGCTCATTTTTATTTAGTTCAAGTTTGATGGAAACGTCATGATTATGCAGCATCTACAGTGCTAACATTTGTCTCAAATGAAATTGTCATCCGTGAAAAAAAGTCGAGCTGAATTGGTCCCAATCTCAATTATGGTATGTTCTAAAAATAGAGAAACTGCCAATGATTTCAGCGAATAGTTCATCAATTTACTTACACAGTATATATACAAAATTATGGTATGTTCTAAAAAAATAAATTGAGAACTGTCGAACAGTTCATCACTTACATGGTATAGATACAAAAGTACAGGTAAATTATGTCGGACATCGCACTGAGATGTTTACACAATATAATTTATGACGTCATTGAGATTTAACCCAGATTTATCCCTATCGGGGTTTTATAGCACACCAACACAACAGGGTGACTATGATATGGTACCAACAGGAATGAACATTCCAGGCTCACTATCCATGTATACCAACGTAAAAAAGTAACGCAACTCGGGAATTTCCACTATATAATTTATATGCTGCCCACTAAAGTAGTTACATCCCCCAAATAACGGCAAAATTACACTACAAAACTGTTACCAAAACTCCATCCAGGTGTTCAGGTCATATTATAATGCATATGCGCCGATTAAAAGTAAAGATTTATTAAACGGCTTCTTAAAATACGCGTGACTGAATATGTGTAAAATGAATTATGAGTTTGCAACTAATTCGACGCTCCGGTTTTGGGTTTTAGCCTGGCTGGTTAAAGCCATTTATGTCGTGTCTTTATAGTTTGGATTCTCCAAATATGTAACTTATATATATATATCTTGTCGTCAGTAGGTTTAGAAATAGTTTACATATTTCACTAGCGGATACAGGGTGGGGGGGGGGGGGGGGGGGGGGGGGGCGCACCCGCCCTTAGTAAAAAAAAATAATAATGACTAATGAGTGGTTTAATTAACACATTATTAAATCGTTTTATTTAAAAACGG